>JAFNEN010001867.1:0-5000 GCA_019343175.1 Oedothorax gibbosus
GCAGATGAGAATTTTTTTTTTTAAATCAAATTACTTCTTTTTAGAGTCAGTATCAGATTTAATAATTTGGTATTCATAGCCGAATATCCATAAGAAGTGAAACCAGAGTCAACAGGATCTCAATGACGTTTATTGGTTTGCAGTAGAGACTAATAGATATACATTACGTACTTTAGATATGACGTCAATTAGTAATCGATTTTATAATTTTTATAGACCTCATAGATTCAGTTAGTTAAAATGGACTACTAGTGGATATAAGTTGAATTCTACAGGTTATATGAAATTTATAGACATCATACGACATTTATAGACGGTAGTGGATAAATGTGGACATGCGCATGTAAAGAAAAGATGAGAAAATTCATCACGAAGCTCTCGAAAATCCATCTTTTTACGAAGAATCTAACACAAAAAACCAATATCTTCGAAGTCCTTGATTTAGACATCTAATAGAAATAATTTTGGTAAGTCGAAAAAATATAACGACGTGCGCATCTATTAGATATCCAGAATATCGATGTCTAACAAATAAGAGTTGATGCTTATCTATTAGATGTCCTAAATGTCTATGTCTAAATTAGTGTACACAGATATATCTAATAGATATCCAAAGAATAGATTTTGTGGACAGATATGCCATAGATGTCCAATAGACATCTCGAACGGCTAATGGATCACGTAGATTAACAATAGATATCTTGTAGGACAATAGTGGCTGTGTGGGAAGCTGCATTGCTTTTCGCATCAGAAGTTTGTTCGCTCGTTTTCGGAGAGTTGGGTAAATCGGCGTCATTTTCGATGATGGCTTTTCCTAAGATGAGGGACATTGCACAACATAAGTGTGTGCCTTCGTCATCTATCGGCGGAAAACTGAAGTTTTTTTTCAGGCGATCCACATTGGGGTTCACCGGTCTGGCATTCCTTGCCCCACCTCTAGGCCGCCTATTTTCACGACTTCTATCGCGAACCCCTCGTCCAACTTTATCGTACTTTTAGACTGAAGTACCTTTAGAATAGAAGAAAAGAATATCATTTGAAGTCCATTTACAAAGGGTGGTAAAATAAAAAATAAATTGATATCACATAAAGTAATTAAAACTCATAAAATTTAGAATATTATGGCACAAAAATTATATTGATGTATTACCTTTAATCGGCAGCAAACAAAACTTCGACGGTCATTTGGGATACTTGCATAAACATGTTGAGATAGGCTATCCAATTCATCGCAAAAAGTATGAACCTATCATATCGTGTGGGTCCATATAAAAACTGTTGCCCTCATCAAACAGAACATGAAAAAGCAAACGAACCACCTCGATAATTGAAATTAAAGGCATACCCCTGGAACTTTGAGGGATGCGATCACAATCAACCAGGGCATCGTATGACACTTCCTCAACGTTGAACCTTGGGTTTCTTCTCCGACTTTTCTCGAGAGAACAATGGCTTTTTCCAACTAAAAAAATTTAGAAATCATTCAATTTATTCTTATACAAAGTCTAGGATAATAAATAAAAGGGTTAAAAATGACAATTCTTACATTGGTTGTGTCATCGATCGGCATAGGCGTCCAGAAATCTCTGTGAGGTGTATCAATTTCACCTCCAATTTGTTTCTGGAAGAGGATTCTGTGTCAATACACCCATAACCCGAAATACACATAAAGCATCAATTTAAATAAGCCTAAATTAGTTATAAGTAAGAGCTTTTTTTAAACCAAATATAAATAATTACCTCGTCATCTGGGATCTCAACGAAATTTTGAGTCAATACACCCATAACCTGAAATACACATGAGCATCAATTTCAATAAGCCTAAATTAGTTATAAGTAAGAGCTCTTTTTTAAAAAACAAAAATATAAGTAATTACCTCGTCATCTGGGATCTCAACGAAATTTGAGTCAATACACCCATGAAACTGAAATAACACATGAGCATCAATTTCAATAAGCCTAAATTAGTTATAAGTAAGAGCTTTTTTAAAAAAAAACAAAATATTTAAAAAATTACCTCGTCATCATCATCATCATATAGCCATGCTTCCGAAACATCACCCATTGGCATTTCCTCAAATAGCACCGAGATCTCACTGCGAGGCTCGTCAACATCGTCATCGCACTAGCAAGGAGTAAAAAAAATTTCAACGTTGCACTGAATATTAACCCCAAAATAAAACATAATTAAAAAATGCACCTACTCCAAACAAATATTATTTTTACATTAAACCTGAAATAATATAATGAACAAAGTTACTATAATATTAAATATTTAAAAAAAAATTGGCCAGGGGGACTGGTAGAATTTGGTCTATTTTTAAAGCGAAGCACACAAACCAAATGAAATTAAAATTACAAATTATTAACACTAATAAAAATTTGGCAGGGGGGCTGGTAGATTTGGTCTATTTTTAAAGCTGAAACACAATTCAGTTGAAATAAAAATTACAAGTTATTAAACACTAATAAAAATTTGGCCAGGGGGACTGGTAGATTTGGGCTATTTTAAAGCTGAAGCACACAATTAAGTTGAAATTAAAATTACAAGTTATTCAACACTATAAAAAAATTGGCCAGGGGGGACTGGTAGATTGGGGCAATTTTTAAAGCTGAAGCACACAAACCAAATGAAATTAAAATTACAAGTTATTAAACACTAATAAAAATTTGGCCAGGGGGACTGGTAGATTGGTCTATTTTTAAAGTTAAATTCAATACAGTTGAAATTAAATCTAAATTAAAATAATAAAAATTTGGCCAGGGGGACTGGTAGATTTGGGCTATTTTAAAGTTAAATTCAATACAGTTGAAATTAAATCTAAATTAAAATAATAAAAATAAATAACCCTACTGAAACAACCCCCCCCTTATTTCAATGTATATATAAATGAAAAAATAATATTGTTGGGGGAGGTCTTAGACCTTTAGCTTTTAATAACATGAATTACGAAGATACTATGCTTAATTAATAAGTAGATCATTGAAATAAATGGAATTAAAAAGAATAACGTGGTTAAAATGATTAAAACTACATTGAAAGCAATATACTTTTAAAGAAGACATAGGTTTTAATTTCACTGAATTATAAACCAACGTGTTACTACAAGATATTAGGCTTAAGAATACTTATTGAACTAAATGGAATTAAAAAGAATAAGTGGTAAAATGATTTAAACTACATTGAAAGCAATATACTTTAAAGAAGACATAGGTTTTAATACACCTGAATTATAAAGCAACGTGATACTACAAGATATTAGGCTAAGGAATACTTATTGAACTAAATGGAATTAAAAAGAATAACGTGGTAAAATGGTTTAAATGATGGTAAAATGATTAAACTACATTGAAAGCAATATACTTTTAAAGAAGACATAGGTTTTAATACAAATGAATTATAAAGGGAAAACGTGATAACTACAAGATACTAAGCCTAAGAATACTTATTGAACTAAATGGAATTAAAAAGAAATAACGTGATAAAATGATTAAACGGGAAATAAATAATATAATTTACTAACCTCTTTATATTTTCTCTTAGACATCGTAAACTTTTCTCTTGTTGAAATCCAAAGTATTCGATGAACACACAGAAGTCAAGATGAAACCACCGAAATAGTTGAAATTCGCACAATATCACCAAAAATAACACACGTTTGAAGAAACTAAACGTAGCAATGACAATCCATAGATAAATCCTTTCCGTCGATAACTTCTCAACCAATCACGCTCGTCCAATGGTCATCCAATGAGGGCGCACAACGAGTGCTGCCATTCCGCGGAGTTATGTTTCTCCCTCTGCAGCGTTGCCAGACTGTTATCTATTCGTGACGTATTGATATGCGTTTGGTTTGTACGATTGAGTTTCGTTTTCGGACTTATACTTTAAAACGAGAATACATGTCGGGAATTCGTGGTATAGTGGTTATGATACACGGTAAATCACTATACGACGAATTTCTTTTGTCAGTTCGATTCCCACACAAGTAAAAGTGGTTAGAAAAATTATTTAAAAAATTACTAATACCTTTTACAATTTAATTTAAATTAAATCCGAATAAACATAGAATTATTACCTTATTTAAAATAATAAAAATTAACCTAGGTTTCGCATATACACAAACTAATAGAATAATTAAGTTCCATACCGTCTCATAGATGGCGCCACGATCGGCTAAAAAACAAGACAATACGAGTTTCAACAAGTAAACATGACCTCACAACCAGGAACAAACAACTCAACTGCCTACACAACTGCGAATTCCGAAACTAAAAGCAGGATGCCTACAACTCAACAGTCCATATGACGTCACAAGAAAGCACCCTATACTGAAAACCCATTCCGAAACCTTGTCTGTAAGCAGGAACCCAACATCTCAACTCATACCATCAAGATGACGTCACATCTAACATCCTACCGAAACCACAACTCCTACCATCAATATGACGTCACAATAAAACACCCTATTTCAATACCGAAACTAAAGCAGCAATAATACAACTCAACACAAGATCCGGGTGACGTCATCCCCAACCACCTATATCAGTAGGGGAAAGATCAAAGGAAGCCGCCACCCCTCGTGTAACAGTACAGGTAGAGGAAGATCAAAGGAAGCCGCCACCCCCCGTCTATCAGTTCAGGATGATTGACAGGTGACACGCCCACTCTATTGTGTGGCATCAGCACACCCGTTTACTACTGCTAACATTTCAATGTTTCTTTATTAGTTATTAAAATAAATTTTATTGCATTTAAAAGTGTAAAAAAAATGTCTCATTCATGCTACCTCTCCCCTACTGTTTTAATTGGTACACAAATGGCTTTCATAGTTGAAGAGTACAGGGGAAGAACCGCTTGATTTATTAGGAGTCGCCCCGTAATTGTATATGCTAAGCGAACATTGGCGGCCGGAAACCGGTTTCTCTCTTTCTTCTTCTCTTGGTCCAAGCGTCGCAATCGTGCATCGCGTGAATCTCGGTAGGTAGAAAAGTCGTGG
>JAFNEN010001867.1:7500-22802 GCA_019343175.1 Oedothorax gibbosus
AAAAATTCTTTTTTTTTTAGAAAGCTATGACCTCAGATACCCAACTTTCATACTTTTTGTCCGTCTGTCTGTACGTCAGGACGGACATAAATCTACTATCTTTCGGTTCACTGTTGCCAAATCAACAATGGCATGAGAAACTTTATTTATTTAAACATATTTGAAGCAAAATAATATTTTCATGAATCAGTTTGGAATGACGTCATAAAATGTAGCACAATTTGATTCTTTGATTATTCATTAATTATCTATCAAGAAAGCGGCAAGGCATACTTTTGCATGCAATTATGCTTAGTTTTAATTTACATTTCTTATTTTTTAATGCAATTCGGAGTAGTTTCATTACTTTTGTTATTAATAAATATTTAATTATTCTTCGAATTTCAAATAAATCACGAGCAGATGATAAATAATATTTAATTAATTTGCGAAAGAATATTAAGGAAAATAGTTGATTTTGGCTTTTAGAAGTTTAAATTATAGCTGGGTGCTGTGTTTCGATTTTTTTTCTAATGTGTATAAATCTAGTGTAGAAACGGCTGTTGATGATATTTACTTTAGGAACCTAGATTTTTTTCCCGATTAGAACTTCAGTAAGTATTTAAGTAACAGGAAAGTAGGCTATTTTAGTTCTTTATGAACTTCTTGTTACATTGATTTTTCTGTTGACTGCGTGTATGCATATTTAAGCAATAAATGTATAGTTAAATTATTACTGAACTATGATGGTTAATAAAGGCCATCGCACTAGAGCTATTAGTGTTTTATGTCTTTATTTTTTCGCCAAATACGTTGCCAAACTTGCCAAATTATTCACTAAAATTCGCCAAATGGGCAATTTCTTTTATAAATAATTTATGGTCGGTTGTTCGAAGGTCATTGTGTTAGAGCTGTATAATGGGTGCGTTTGTATCTCTATCTATTTTCTCGCCAAATTATTTCCCAAAACGCGCCAAATAAAGGTTTTAAGCTAAATAAAGATTTCACTAAAAGGTTTTATGTATTTATGAGCGAATTGTGATGACATTTATGAGTGCATTTTATAGCGTATTTTTCATTTTGGAATTTTAAGGAAATGAAACGGGATTTTATAATTTATAACGAGCAGAAACAATAATAAGTTTATGATCCTATAACAGGGTATATGGTACACATATTTGGAATCTATTTGATATTTTTTTTATTCCGTGCGAAGAACGGGTATAAATTTGCTAGTATTGAATAAAAATGTCATTTGCATGTTATTTCAATGCAGATTAAATTTTTAGTTTTTTAATCTAAATATACTTCTATTTTTAAATTTTTAATGAAATTTGGAATGTAGCCTAGTATGATTTTTTTGCGTCAAAATGACGTACCCACTGGTTGTACGACTTGCTGTTCGCTCTGTGAAAGTGTGTGTACAGACGACTGAACGATTATAATACCTTCCACTTTTTCGTTATAAACGTAGTGTGGAACTAAAAGTGACCAATAAATTATAATATTTTTTATAAAAATCACTATTGAAAATAGTTTAATGACCAAGGGGAAAAGTTACTTTAAGAGAGAATGGTGACTTGTGGACTCCTAAGATATTTTCGTTTTTAACGATTACTTTGATTAAATGCATTAAAAAAATTTCATAGCTTTAAGGCGATAATGAGCCAGAGTGACCGTGTTGTCTCCAAGCCAAGTGCCTCTGTTATTCCAATGAAAAAAATTATTTTCTAAGCACATTTCCGGCATGTATTGAATATATATATATATTTTTGATTTTCAATAAATAATTTTACAACGAGATATTCAGACCAATTTCAAAAAATAGGATTATTGAGAACTGTGGCGTTTCAATGCGAAACACTACCACTAAGCCACTGGTCCTCAAAGAGAAAGAAGTGAAAATATAGGTCGCTGATGTCAAACTTTTGTAACACAAAATAATATTTTAATTCCGACGGATAGTACAGAGTTTGATTTGAGACGGAGGTCCAGACAGACATAAGGAAATCTCAACGATACCTTCCCTTTTTTCAATTAATTGCAATTAAAAAAAAGTAATGTAGGCCAAAAGCTAGTACAGTACTAAACCTATTACAATACTTCATTTAGAAGAATTTTAATTTGTAGTAAAATAAATAGTTTTTCTGTTCCTAAGCGAATTTCAAATTTCAGTTCTCCATATACATCGTCTTTTAGGAGGAGAGAACTTCGCTGGAGCAATTTATTTGTAGCAGTACATTTATTTGTAGGTAATTATGCGAGAAACCAAAAATGTCTCACTCTAATAAGTAAAGCAAAAATATTTTAATAATACAACATTATTTTAGCCTTAACTTCTCTAGCTTTAACTCATTAACGACGATTGGCAAGAACATTTGCCACGCGAAAATCAGCTTTCTGCTTAAGTTTATCAATCTAAACAAAATGTATAAGACAAATGAAGACCATTATCCTGAATAATTAATATAGAACAAATTAAGTTTATGAAACTAAACGAAATGTATAAAACAAATGAAAACCATTGTCCTGAATCATTTATATAGAACAAATTAAGTATATAGAACAAAAATTAAGTTACACGAAACACGGATCTTAAACTTAAAGTTAACATTTTTATACGGAAATGAAGGTGTTAAGTTCGTTCACAAAGTCGTCCTTAATAGGTTAAACAGTAACTGAAACTTAAAAATTGAACTTTTTTATTCTGATAAATATAAAAATGCTAGTGCATTTCAGTGACGAAAGATGGTCGCATTTGGGAATAACATTTCCAAATGAACATTCCAAAGCTGACCCCCATTGTCTTGTCCCCTTCCGACACGCCTACTTCAAAAAGTTGGGTTCTTTTTCTAAACACAGCATAAAACCTGGTCACCTCTTGAGAGACCATGTAGTGAAAATCCTTCCTACAATTTACGTGCAATTCCTTTAGAAATAACAAAAGATACACTAACATCATCACATATACAACCCCTTTTCCTTCCCATGGCTGTGCTATTGTTAAGTTCCGAACACCTGTGCACGGTTCTTAAGGATGCGGTTCACGGGGAAGAAATACACCCTCAAAACAATGCATTTTGTACTGCAAACAGCTTTATTTTATTGTGTTTTGACGATATGTCAGAAGCAATTATAAGCTGTAGGCGTGAGGGGTCGGTTGTAATTGTGACACGAATTGTTGAATGTCCCGCGGGTGGGGCTTGTGGGTGGATACTTTTCCATGAGCCAAGCGTCAGGCCTGGCTCCTGGTCATGTTTTTGTACACTCGGCCTATCCTCAAAAATGAGAGCCCTCTTTTTTAACGAACAATGTGGGCGGCCCTTGCTTCCAATTTTGGCACCCAGATTACAATGAAACTGAAATTTAATAGGGACTAAAACTAATATATATGTACGACAAAGTACGCTGAGATTTAACTGTTCCAAGAAAATCTAAACCAAAAAATACTCTTAGGATATTATACATTCCATATAAAAGCACAATATTACGTACAATGTAGCTTATTGTATACATAGAGCATCTTAATGACTAGGAATCTTACGAAAGGTCTTAAGATTAAACTTCAGGAAGTCATGAACGAGCACAACGAGTCACAGAAAAATGTGCCAGCAAAATACCATATTATTTATTTTATTTCTTAAAAAAACTGTTCTCTTACACCTCCAAGAGCAAATTTCCAAATAAAAATTAATACAAATTACAAATTTTCTACAAATTTCATATCTAAAATATTCTAAATAGATGCTAACACACTAGACAGATAAAAAAAATATTAAACGTCGAATTATGCTGATTCTTGTGTTGTCTTGTGCTTCTTCTAATTTAAATGCAAGAAATTACTATTTTTAAATAAATGTCACAATATTTAATTTAAAAATTTAAGATTTTATTTCTAGCAAAATTATTTTTATGTCCTCTCTATTTAAAGAAACTAAAGCACAAAATGATATAAAAATAATTTTTCAAGATACAGCAATCTTTGTCCGTCGTATATGCAGTACTAGAAGTATAAGTATAAAAATTAGCTTGGGGTGTGAAACACCACACGACCTTCAAGTACCACTCAATATTAGTGATTCGATACCTTATTTTCGACTGTATCTTTTGTACGGGAAAAGTTTTTGTAAATTTTTTGGTCACGTTCACGTGAACTGAATTCTCGTGTTTTATGTTTAAAGCCGTAGCTATATTGGATTTTCAGCAATAACTTAAATATTTTAAATATAATAAAAAAATGTCAGTTCCAGAAGAAATAAAGAGAACAATCTGTTCTTTTCTTGAATCTAGAGCATTCATATTAAGAAAGTTTTACACACCCTGAGTTTCACATTTACCATCAATCAATGTCTCCCTCAAACTCCTCCTACTAGATAAATCCCACATTAGAGACGAGGAATTGTGATGTGCCCGAATCCAAACAACAAACCACAAACAAGTCATCCGTGTATCCACAATCCGTGTATATACTTTCTCAGTAAAAGCTAGATATTCCATTGTTATTTACTTAGACAAATCTAACACCTGGCCCATGGGAAAAGATTAACAAGCCCCACACGTTGTTAATCAGTTTTCTAAGCCTTGAAATTTCTCCTTTCCCCGCGAAACATTCAGTCGCTTTGTGTGACAGTCCCAACCGACCGGCACTCCTATAGCTTAAAATTGTGTGTGACATATCGTAGATACACACTGGAATAAAGTTGGAATTGAAGTCTCAAAAGACTTAACCATGGTGGTCTTGTGAAAAATTATATTGCTATATCGTTAACAAAAAGTTCTGAAAGAAAGTAAAATACTTTCCTTTACTTAAATATTCGCTGAAATGCTTAACTAAACCAAGTCTGTTTGTGACAGTAACTCTTACAAAGAAACGCTTTTTTACAAGTTTGTATCACCTCCGATTAGAAAAAAAATTCGTGCTGAACTTACACTTATACAAGTTTTTTTTGTAATATCTCCGCAAACGGCAGTACCTAATAAGGTTTCCTTTATTTTTCTAAATTTAAGTCAAGGGAAATAATAGTAATACATTTTTTATGTGTGGCAATGAATTCACTTGTACCGTATACATAATCTATACATAATCTGTACACATAATCTGTGTATTATTATTTGTCTTTGTGTTGTAACAGACTTCGTTTCCCAAAAAATGTATGTAGATCGAACGCTTTACGAATGACACAGACAAAAAACCGTTTCTTTGCACAAATGTTAGAAGTGGATCCCTTTAGAAGAATAATTTATTTTTAAATAATAACTAGTAGAAGAGTAAAAAGGAGACCATTTTTTAGTGACATCTGGTTTTTTCTAGGCGTCCTCCACATAATGTTATCGTTTTGTCAAGAGGAAGCTAAAAAGCCTGCATTCTATTGTTGGAACTTTAAGATTCTCGTAAAAAGCGAATCATTACATACAAATTATTAGTTTTGATTCCGTGACATTTTGTTTTGAAAAAAGATTTTCGGCGTGAAAAAAAATACTTTAATATTTATTTCGTCATATACAACAAAATCTTTTTAAATAAAAGATTGATGCTGTGACTGCAAATAGCCAATGTAGATAACAATCTGTTCTTGTATTGAATCTAGATCATTTATATTAAGCGAGTTTTACACACCCTGATTTTCACATTTACCATCAATTAATGTCACCCTCAAAATCCTCCTACCATATAACTCACACAACAGAGTCCAGCAACTGTGAGGTGCCCGAATCCCTCAACAAACCGCAATCAAATCATTAGTTTTACCACCGTAAAAATGTACACAGGAGTTTTAACAATTTTTATTAGCTGTCAACTGGTCAGATGGCTTTTTATTTGTTCCTATTTTAAACCATGGACCATATAAAGACATTCGTAAAAGCACGATCAAGTAAAAATAAGTTAATTTTTTAAAACATTATTTTAAGTTATGGCAATATCCACTTTGAATTAAATTTTAAAACTAGATGCTTGTTTTTTGAACGGAGTGTCTTCTAAATACCATTAAAACTAACTAACTCTCTGGCACTGATATCCACGTTGAACCATGGCCTCCCTAACAATACGACTCCGAAGTTGACTATCTCTTGGCTTCGCTTTCCAATTTTCGATCATCATGGCCTTTAGATCTTTCTCCACTTCATTCATCAATCTTTTTCTTTGTATTCTCCTTTTAGCTTCCACACTACGTTTATAATGTAAAAAGTAGGTTGTAACAGAATCTGTCACTATACTCGCTTCCACATATTTGTTTTTAACAGAAAAACGCGCAAACAACTTATTCTATATTACATTTACAAGCTAAATTGGCTAGTTCATTTATTTATTTCGAAAATTCAATAATTATTACTTTATCGTTTGCAAAAATAATTTATATTTTAAGAATAATATGTCATATCCCGCTTTAAATAGAATGAAAACATTCATATCAACATACAAGGATTCCCTAGTGAATATATTGACGTCATTCAAACTGATCGATGTCTCAAAAATAAATTTATTTTAATTTATGTCTAAAGAATTAAGTTTCTCGAGCGATTGTTGCGATGGCAATGTGATTTAATTCTAATAAAACAGAGCCTTTAGCTATTTAATTCAAAGTTTAAACGCCAAAATTAACTATTTTCATTAATTTCTTTCTCAGATTTAATATTTGACTTATCGTTTGCTAAATTTGTTTGAAGTTCGAAGATAAGATGTAATCTTTTAATAAATATTTTGTCGCCACAATTTCCCATTTACATTCTTTCGAAAATTCACTTATTTTAATTTGTTAAATTAATTTGACAGTTAAAAATTTATAATTTGTACATTGATGCTTTAAAAATAAAAGCGAAACTTAGCATATTTTTTTTATGTTAAGTTTATGTGTTCTCTATCATCTTTCTACATACATATATATAGAACCATTAAAGAACTCTAAATTTTGATAATACAACATCCAAACCGAATTATATCACATAAATAAATATTTTTTAAAAGTGTATTTTATTTTACAAATTTTCGTACGTTTAACGAAATGGCAACAGGAAAATATTGAATAAAAATGGAATTTGCATGTTATTCAATGTAGATAAATTTTTAGTTATTTCAATTTTAAATAAGCTTTAGTTTAAATTTTTAATGAAATTTGGCATGTAGCTAATCGATTTTTTGCTTCAAAATGACGTATCCCACTTGTCTGTGGGACTTGTGGATGACAACAGTGAAATATGAATAAATAGAATTTGCATGTTTATTCAATGTAGATAAAAAAATTTAGTTATTAAATTTTAAATAAACTTCTAATTTAAATTTTTGTAATGAAATTTGGAATGTAGCCTAATCTGATTTTTTGCTTTAAAATACGTATCCCACTTGTCTGTGGGACTTGTGTTCTTTCTGTGAAAGTGGGTGACAGACGGACGGACAGACGGACAGACAGACGGACTGAACGATTATAAAACCTTCCACTTTTTACGTTATAAACGTAGTGTGGAAGCTAAAAGTGGAAGGTATTACGTATAATCTTTCAGTCCGTCCGTCTGTCTGTCACCTACTTTCACAGAACGATCCGTAAGTCTCACAAACAGTGGGATACGTCATTTTGAAGCAAAAAATCAGACGATTCTACATTCCAATTTTCATTAAAAAATTTAAATTAGAAGTTAATTTAAAGTTTAAATAACGAAAAATTTAATCTACATTGAAATAACATGCAAATTCCATTTTCATTCAATATTTCCACTGTTGCCATTTAGTTAAATGTACGAGAAACATTATTTAAAATAAAAAGAAAACTTTTGAAATAATATTTTTTTATGTGATCTATTTCAGTTTGGATTGTTGTAATATCACAATCGAGTTCTTTCGATGGTTCATTTTATATGTATGCAGAAATATGCATAGAGAATTCTAACTTTGCATACAAAATGTGCAAAGTTTCGCTTTTATTTTTAAAGCATCAAGTTCACTAAATATATTTTTAGAACTGTTATTTAATTTAACAAATGATAAATAACAACTGAATTTTCGAAAGAAATGTAAATGGGACATTGTGACGACTTAAAGGTATTTATTAAAAAAATTCTATCTTTATTATTCGAACTTCAAACAAATTTTGCAAACGATAAAGTCTAATTATTAATTCTGGAAAAGAAGATTAATGGAAATATTTAATTTTGGCGTTTAAAAGTTTGAATTAGAACTAGCTAAAGGCCCTGTTTGGCGATTTTCTTTCTGATGTGTATAAATAGTTTGTTTCCTGTTGAGCACAAATGTTATCTGGAAGCGGTTTAAGTGACAGATTCTGTAACAAACCTACTTGTTTATAAAATCGTACACGTTTACGTATTTTGTAGTTTATCTGAGTACAAGCCATTCTGAAATTCCTGGAGAAGTCAGTTAATTTTTTTGTAGTGGTAAAGTCTGTTAATTTTTTGTTTTGGGGACAGATTAAAAAAAAGTCAATTTTTGTGCCAACACAACCACCTTATAAAATCTCCATATCATATCCAAGAAAATAAAAGTAAACTCATTTCATTAAATCAAATTATGAAATCTTTTTTCTTCTGTTACTCACATTTGTAGGTAAATAGTACCTTTAAACGTGTTCAAAATTATTCCACTTCATTTGGTTATTAAAATTAAATAACTTTTTATTCTAAGGATAAAATTTTTTTTTAACAAAATACTTGACGTTGTAATATGCCCTTTCAATGTTCGATATTTATAGGTAAATAGTGCATTGAAACATGTTTACAACTATTCCTGTTCATATGGTTATTCAAAAAGTTAAAACTGATTTAAGGTCTAATTCTTATTATAACAAACTCAAAATTTGTAATAATAATAATAATAATTTTACGTTTTAAAATGTGTTGATACTTTATTCCTCGTCAAATGTGTTACAGTGAGGATTGTTAGTAACTGTCACCGTGTGAATATTTACAAATTATCTTTTTCGGAGTTACCATCCTTTTACAATTACCCGATAAACAGTATATTTCTCAGTCCCTTTCGAGCCATTGTGTTGTGGCCACAGAGCCATGAAAAGCCCACACCACAATGCTCCACCTAGAAAGTTGACAAAACGAAATTTCATGGTTTTGAAACTAATGACTTGTTTGCGGTTTGTTGACGGATTCGGGTACATCATAATTGAACGGCTCCATTGTGGCAGTCATCCGGTAGGAGGGGTCGAGGGGTGACAGTGATTGATGAAAATTGTTAAAATCAGGGTGTGTAAAACTTGCTCAAGATAAATTCACTAGATTCTGGAAAAGAACGCGTTGTACTCTTTATTTTACCTAGAACTGATATCTGAATAAAAATATAACTGTTTGTAGATAACAAGGTACTAGATACTTAAGTTTTTAAAATCGGGTATTCGAATTTCCAACAAAATAATGCAATCGTTTTTACTCCTGACAAAGCAATGCTGTGTGGATGCCCTTCTGGAACATTTACAGTATGAAACAAATTCCAGAAGACCACCATGGTTAAGTCTTTTGAAACTTAATTTCCTAACCAAGTCACAAGATGAAATCAATGTGAGAACCATTTACAAAAATCAACCTCAAAACAGTGCATTTTGTACTGCAAACTGCTTTATTTTATTGTGTTTTGACGATATGTCAGAAACAATTTTAAGCTGTAGGCGTGAGGGGTCGGTTGTAATTGTGACACAAATCGTTGAATGTCCCGCGGGGAAGTCAAAATTTCACTGAGTCGAAAGGTAATTAACAACGTGTGGGGCTTGTGGATACTTTTCCATGGGCCAGGCGTCAGGCCTGGCCACCCAGGCGTCAGGCCTAGCCACAGGCCACCCAGATTACAATGAAACTGAAATTTAATAGGGACTAAATCTAATATATATGTACGACAAAGTATGCTGAGATTTAACTGTTCCAAGGGAACCTAAACCAAAAAAGTACTCTTAGGATATTATACATTCCATATAAAAGCGCAATATTACGTACAATGTAGCTTATTGTATACATGGAGCATCTTGATGACTAGGAATCTTGCAAAATGTCTTAAGAATAAACTTCAAAAACGAAAATTTGATAAACTCTTTATGTAAATTTACCTAAATATTCCACTTTTATGGTTACTTAATTTTGGTGTTGCTTAAGAAGTTACATTTGGATAAGTAACGTAAGTAATTACAAAACGGGTTAAATTGAATCGAAAAGTATTTTTATTACTTGTAAAAATCAAAAAATAATCCAAAATAAGTAATTAAAATAAATTTTGCATATTAATATTTATCGAAAATATTCAATTATAGCTAATTTCAATAAATTGTTAACCTCGTTTGTAATTTATCGAATTAATTGGTCAAAGCTCTTTGCAACTCTCTCCGCACGATATAGAAGAGTTTGAAATAAGTTTCTGGACATTAGTTGTGTGCTAAACTGCTTTAAGGGCTGTTTTTATTTTATAAAATTGAAATAATTAAAAAATTCGAATTCCAATTAAAAAATATCTTTCTATAAAACTTAGGACAATGTTGTATCAAATTTTTTTTACACTTCAAGTCATTGTTGACTTTTTAAATCTAAAAATCTACATGTTGTATACTTTTCAACTTACATGAAAGCTTGATGATAAGTTTGGTGTATGCTTTGAGGGTCTTATCTCCATTCGTCCCGCAAAGGTGTTCCGAACCTAACAATAACACAGCCTTGGGACGGAAAAGGAGTTGTCTATATTATGTGAGGGTGGTAGTGTCTCTTTTGTTATACTTAAAGAAATTGATCGTATTATTAAAAATCGAAATTGATCGAAGTATTGATTGTACAGAAGGATTTTGCTACATCGTTTCTTCAGAGGTGATCAGGTCCGACCTGTGACTTACACAAAGGAGTTGTCATATTATAAGAAACAGGTGTATCAGTTGGCGACAACACTAAATTTAAGCTGCCTGGGTTTTGAGTTTGGTTTTTATTGTTCGTTTCCTACTGGAAAAATGGGGGTGAAAATAAAATAATTTTTACTTAACTAGTTTGTCTGGGGATATTTTGCACAAAAAAAACGTATTAAGTTAAGAATGCAATTTTTTAAACAATCAAACGAATTTAGACCAAATAAAACATCGAAAGGAAGTCATGAATGAGCACAACGAGTCACAGAAAAATGTGGGAGCAAAATACCATATTATTTATTATATTTCTTAAAAAACTGTTCTCTTAAACCTCCAAGAGGAAATTTCCAAATAAAAATTACAAATTTTCTACAAATTTCATATCTAAAATATTCTTAGTAGATGCTAACACACTAGACAGATAAAAACATATTAAATGTCGAATTATGCTGATTCTTGCGTTGTCTTGTGCTTTTTCTAATTTAAATGCAAGAAATTACTATTTTTAAATAAATGTTACAATATTTAATTTAAAAATTTAAGATTTTATTTATAGCAAAATTATTATTATGTCCTCTCTATTTAAAGAAACTGAAGCACAAAATGATATAAAAATATTATTTTTTCAAGACACAGCAATCTCTGTCCGTCGTACAGCAGTATATGCAGTACTAGAATTGTAAGTATAAAAATTCGCTTTGGGTGTGAAACACCACACGACCTTCACGTACCACTCAATTTTAGTGATTCGATACCTTATTTTCGACTGTATAGTTTGTACGGGAAAAGTTTTTGAAAATTTTTTGTTCATGTTCACGTGAACTAAAATCTCGTGTTTTATGTTTAAAGCCGTAGCTATATTGGATTTTCAACAATAACTTAAATATCTTAAATATAATAAAAAAATGTCAGTTCCAGAAGAAATAAAGAGAACAATCTGTTCTTTTCTTGAATCTAGAGCATTCATATTAAGAAAGTTTTACACACCCTGAATTTCACATTTACCATCAATCAATGTCTCCCTCAAACTCCTCCTACTAGATAACACACATTACCTACCTTTGAATAATAAATGAAATAACATGCAAATTCCATTTTCATTCAATATTTCCACTGTTGCCATTTAGTTAAATGTACGAGAAACATTATTTAAAATAAAAAGAAAACTTTTGAAATAATATTTATTTGTGTGATCTAATTCAGTTTGGATTGTTGTAATATCACAACCGAGTTCTTTCGATAGTTCATTTTATATGTATGCAGAAATATGCATAGAGAATTCTAACTTTGCATACAAAATGTGCAAAGTTTCGCTTTTATTTTTAAAGCATCAAGTTTACTAAATATATTTTTAGAACTGTTCATTAATTTAACAAATGATAAATAATAACTGAATTTTCGAAAGAAATGTAAATGGGACATTGTGACGACTCAAAGGTATTTATTAAAAAAATTCCATCTTTATTATTCGAACTTCAAACAAATTTTGCAAACGATAAAGTCTAATTATTAATTCTGGGAAAGAAGATTAATGGAAATATTTAATTTTGGCGTTTAAAAGTTTGAATTAGAACTAGCTAAAGGCCCTGTTTGGCGAATTTCTTTCTGAGGTGTATAAATAGTTTGTTTCCTGTTGAGCACACATGTTGTGTGGAAGCGGTTTAAGTGACAGATTCTGTAACAAACCTACTTGTTTATAAAATCATACACGTTTACGTATTTTGTAGTTTATCTGAGTGTCTGCCATTCTGAAATTCCTGGAGAAGTCAGTTAATTTTTTTTGTAGTGGTAAAGTCTGGGAATTTTTTGTTTTGGGGACAGATTAAAAAAAGTCAATTTTTGTGCCAACAACCACCTTATAAAATCTCCATATCATATCCAAGAAAATAAAAGTAACCTCATTTCATTAAATCAAATTATGAAATCTTTTTTTTTTCTGTTACTCACATTTGGAGGTAAATAGTACCTTTAAACGTGTTCAAAATTATTCCAGTTCATATGGTTATTAAAATTAAATAACTTTTTATTCTAAGGATAAAAAATTATTTTAACAAAATACTTGACGTTGTAATATGCCCTTTCAATGTTCGATATTTGTAGGTAAATAGTGCCTTGAAACATGTTTACAACTATTCCTGTTCATATGGTTATTCAAAAAGTTAAAACCGATCTAAGCTTTTATTCTTTTTAAAACAAAGTCAAAATTTGTAATAATAATAAATATTTTACGTTTTAAAATGTGTTAATACTTTATTCCTCGTCAAATTTAGTAACTGTCACCGTGGGAATATTTACAAATTATCTTTTTCGGAATTACCATCCTTTAACAATTACCCGATAAACAGCATATTTACTCAGTCTCTTTCGAGTCTCTTCCGTTGTGTTGTGGCCACAGAGCCATGAAAAGCCCACACCACAATGCTCCACCAAGAAAGTTGACAAAAAGAAATTTCATGGTTTTGAAACTAATGACTTGTTTGCGGTTTGTTGACGGATTTGGGTACATCATAATTGAACGGCTCCTTTGTGGCAGTTATCTGGTAGGAGGGTTCGAAGGGTGACAGTGATTAATGAAAAATGTTAAAGTCAGGGTGTGTAAAACTTGCTCAATATGAAGTCACTAGATTCTGGAAACGAACGCGTTGTACTCTTTATTTTACCTAGAACTGATATCTGAATAAAAATATAACTGTTTGTAGATAACAAGGTACTAGATACTTAAAATGCCTATCAAGTTTTTAAAATCGGGTATTCGAATTTCCAACAAAATAATGCGATCGTTTTTACTCCTGACAAAGCAATGCTGTGTGGATGCCCTTCTGGAACATTTACAGTATGAAACAAAATCCAGAAGACCACCATGGTTAAGTCTTTTGAAACTTAATTTCCTAACCAAAGTCACAAGATGCAGTCAATGTGAGAACCATTTACAAAAATGAACCTCAAAACAGTGCATTTTGTACTGCAAACAGCTTTATTTTATTGTGTTTTGACGATTTGTCAGAAACAATTTTAAGCTGTAGGCGTGAGGGATCGGTTGTAATTGTGACACGAATCGTTGAATGTCCCGCGGGGAAGTCAAAATTTTACTGAGTCGAAAACTAATTAACAACGTGTGGGGTTTGTGGATACTTTTCCATGAGCCAGGCGTCAGGCCTGGCTCCTGGTCATGTTTTTGTACACTCGGCCTATCCTCAAAAATGAGAGCCCTCTTTTTTGAGGAACAATGTGGGTGGCCCTTTCTTCCAATTTTGGCACCCAGATTACAATAAAACTGAAATTTAATAGGGACTAAAACTAATATATATGTACGACAAAGTATGCTGAGATTTAACTGTTCCAAGAGAACCTAAACCGAAATAAGTAATTAAAATAAATTTTGGATATTAATATTTTATAAAATGAATCGAAATTATTCAATTATAGCTAAGTTCAATAAATGGTTAACTTCGTTTGTAATTTATCGAATTATTTGGTCAAAGCTCTTTGCAACTCTCTCCGCACGATATAGAAGAGTTTGAAATAAGTTTCGGGACATTAGTTGTGTGCTAAACTGCTTTAAGGGCTGTTTTTATTTTATAAAATTGAGATAATTAAAAAATTCGAATTCCAATTAAAAAATATCTTTCTATAAAACTTAGGACAATGTTGTATCAATTTTTTTTTTTACACTTCAAGTCATTGTTGACTTTTTAAATCTAAAAATCTACACGTTGTATACTTTTCAACTTACATGACAGCTTGATGATAAGTTTGGTATATGCTTTGAGGGTCTTATCTCCATTCGTCCCGCAAAGGTGTTCCGAACCTAACAATAACACAGCCTTGGGACGGAAAAGGAGTTGTCTATATTATGTGAGGGTGGTAGTGTCTCTTTTGTTGTACTTAAAGAAATTGATCGTATTATTAAAAATCGAAATTGATCGAAGTATTGATTGTACAGAAGGATTTTGCTACATGGTTTCTTCAGAGGTGATCAGGTCCGACCTGTGACTTACACAAAAGAGTTGTCATATTATAAGAAACAGGTGTATCAGTTGGCGACAACACAAAATTTAAGCCGCCTGGGTTTTGAGTTTGGTTTTTATTGTTCGTTTCCTACTGAAAAATGGGAGTGAAAAGAAAATAATTTTTACTTAACTAGTTTGTCTGGGGATATTTGGCAAAAATAACGTATTAAGTTAAGAATGCAATTTTTTAAACAATCAAACGAATTTAGACCAAATAAAACATCGAAAAGAAGTCATGAATGAGCACAACGAGTCAAAGAAAAATGTTCCAGCAAAATATTATATTATTTATTATATTTCTTAAAAAACTGTTCTCTTACACCTCCAAGAGAAAATTTCCAAATAAAAATTAATAAAAATTACAAATTTTCTACAAATTTCATATCTAAAATATTCTAAGTAGATGCTAACACACTATAGACAGATAAAAACATATTCAATGTCGAATTATGCTGATTTTTGTGTTGTCTTGTGCTTCTTATAA
>JAFNEN010001868.1:0-21990 GCA_019343175.1 Oedothorax gibbosus
TTTATAGGCCCCATATGCAACTTAGTTCGAGAGCCTAATTCATTAGTATCACCCTCCTCCCGTCTCCATCGTCACTTGACCGCGGTTCCAAATTTCGTTACAAAAGTTCGATGTTGCCTCCTTGGTTTAGGGTTTAGCCAAAACTACATTAGTTATGATTAATTAAAAATCAGTTTAATAATCATTTTATTATTAATATAATAATTAGTTTTAATTAACTTAAATGGCTAATCAATTGTAATTAATTAAAAATATATTAAATATTAATTCCTTCGTTAGAAATTAAATAATTTCATTAGAATGATTTTAAACTATTAACTTTAGTAACTATTTAATGAACTATTAAACATCCTACTTTAAAGCAAAAATTAAAAGTGTGTGTAGTGGAAATCTAAGGCTTTCAATTAAATAGGTATTAATTAACAAATAGAAACCTAACATTATATTGGCCACTACAAATAATATTAAAAAATAATTATTTTACTTTTCCTGAATGTTGCATAGAGTTTAGGAAACGTTATCCTTTTATCGAGCGCAATGCGCTTAAGTTGAGTTTGGCTGTAATACACTAAAATAAGGTTATTGTCTATTATTAAGCTATGATTGTCTATTATTAAGCTATGATTGTCTATTATTAAGCTATGATTGTCTATTATTAAGCTATGATTGTCTATTATTAAGCTATGATACTAGCTGGGCATTATTTTACTTTGATTAATTCATAAAAGTCATTAAACTGAGTGTTATTTAAATGTTTAGAAAAAAAGAGCCATAGGTACTCATTATTTGCACTTTGGCAATTGAGAGTAAAAACAATTAGGATATAATACATATTTCGTATTTTAAAAAAAACGTACAAAATTTGAAAGCAATTTTGAAAACAACATTTTAAGAGATTTCAAACTGCGTAGCAATTTTTACGTGCCGAGACGAGCACAAACAACAAATGTGCTGCTATTTAATTTTAACACAAAAAAATATCAATAATCGAGGAAATCATTCTTTTAAAATTAATATATATATATTAAAATACTTCCAAAAAATCCAATAAAATTAATTGAGGTTAAACATACCACAAGTAGTCTGTTCCTTTACATTCTTTATTTCTTACAAAAAAGCAAATCTTTTAAAAGTGCACTATAAGTAAATCCGTTCTGAAGAAAACTCTTAGTGGTAATGAACCTTCCTACGAAGGTCAACTATGCACCCCACGACAAGTTCCCTGAGGCCATAAATTTGTCAGCAGTGGTGACATATGATACTAGCTGGAAACTCAGAAGAACGTCCTTTTTTTTTGTTTTTGTTTTTCTCAGCTTTTAGAGGGTTTCTACAGCTACACCACCACTGTTTGGGGTGGTGGGACGATAAAAGAGAAATTACATTTCGCCGCTTAGTGGATGCACTCAAGGTCAATTGAAGAAGGGTACGAACCACGACTGAGACGACAGTTGTGGAAAATGCGAAACAGTGTTGAATTTTGAAACGGTTAAAAGGTTTTTTTTCCGACTCAAATTTTTCCGATATCATAAGTTAGTTTTACCCTGACGAAATTCAAAATTTCCCCGACGGGGGGGCTAGCCTTGCCCGACAGGGAGGCTTGAGCCCCCTAGCCCCTCTGCTGCCGCCGCCCCTGTGACCCAACCTTCTGAAGGATAAAGACGTATAAATCCGTCAAATGACTGGTTTACCAGCAACACACAATTTTTAAATTTTTTATAAATTTAATTATTTTATTAAATTCCAAAATTTAAAGCATGGATGAGTCATTTATAACCACCTATTACAGAAATATAATTTTTTTTTTAAATTAAGGAATTAAATTTTCAGTTAAAATTTTAATTTAAAACTTAAGCAGTGAAAAGAAGTTTACAGTTCAGCCAATTTGCTTTTTTAGAGGGTTAACAAGCTTAAAATATTCAAATTATATAATTACGAAAATCTCACCGGAATCACTGCCATAACACTTCAAAATAAGCTCTTGGAGTATTTATAGCACAGTGCATTTTAACTTCATTTAGTTTAAAATAGATCAAATAGATTCATTTAATAAAGGTGTATCTTTGAAGCTTCCCTCCGTTTCGAAAACAACAATCTAAACAAAGTAATACTTCTAAGCGGGAAAATTGCACTAATGTCATTGCGTGAAAATAAATATTGCGGGAGTCATCATTTCATCGAGTTGTATGTTATACAGACAGGGCCGCCGACAGGATTAGTGGGCCCCCATGCAACTTAGTTCGGGCCCCTAATTCATTAGTATCACACTACTCCCGTTTCCAGCATCACTTGACCGCGGTTCCAAATTTCGTTACAAAAGTTCGATATTGCCCACTTGATTTAGCCAAAACTATATTAGTTATGATTAATAAAATATCAAGGGTTAATTTATCATTTTATTATAGAATATAGTTAATTAGTTTTATTTAACTTAAATGACTAGTTAATTGTAATTAATTAACAATTATATTAAATAATTATTAAAAATCAAATAATTTCATTATAATGATTTTGAACACTTAACATTAGTTACTATTTAATGACCTCTTAAACCTCTTACTTTAAAGCAAAAATTAAAAGTGTCATGGGGAAATCTAAGGCTTTCAGTTAAATAGGTATTTATTAACAAAAAGAAACCTAACATTATATTGACCACTACAAATAACATAACAAAATAATAATTTTTATAAACAAATGAGAAAATAATTAATAATATAAAATGTAACGAATCATAACTCACATCTTATGTCTGGAAGAATTCTGTAATTCAAGGTACGCAATTCTGTTTTGCAAACTTAAACATTTTTGGTTATTTAATTTAAATAATCAAAATTTCTATATAGCGGGATGTGTTTATTTTAAGCTCACTTATTTAATCCTCCACGCTCGGTGTTTCCACGCGGATAGTGCCTTCTGCTACAAGTGTGGGTGGAATGCTGTCAATAGCGCGGGAGATTCAGAAGTAGATAAGAGACTAGGGGTGCCCCACCTGAATGAATGGGGGACTCCTTAAGAAATTACCCCACCGGAAATGAATGAAACAAAATCTCCCTTCTCAGGTCCATGCTCTAAAAAAATTCTTGTCTGCCGGTGCCGTCTGCCCACAGAACAGAAAAACGGCCTTTTCCTTCATTTTACGAGTCTAGGGAAAAGGGATTAACTGGACATTTTTTAATAAAATATATTGCAGTAAAAATCTATTTTTTTACTATTCTTGGTGCACTAATATTTTGTGAAAACCCTATTTGAATCAATTTTTTCAGAAACCCCATAAGTCACAATTGATCGAAAAAATTATTGAAAAAATTTATTCAAAAACAAAAATAATATACTACGGAAAAACATTTTTACAATATTCCAGTTTCATTCTGATTATATCCGAATTACAAAAAAAAAGACAAAATTGGGAAGCAGTGTGATTTTGTAACACTCAACTATGATTAATAAAAAAAAATAATCCGGCTGCAAAAAAGCTAAGCTACTTAATAATTATTAATAAACAATTATATTAAATATAATATTAATTTATTCATTAAAATTAATTTTATTTCATTGTAATGATTCTAAATTTATAGTAACTATTATTGAATATTTAAACCCCATATTTCTAATTAAAGTAACTATTTTGTTGTTAGCTAACAAAAATTTCATATGTCTTTGGGAAATCTAAGGCTACCTATTTAAATAGATGTTAATTAGCACATAATCTTAACATCATATTAGTTACAAACATACGCCATTACAAAATGACAACTGTAAACAAATAGAGGGAATAATTAATTACATAAAAGATAAAAAAAATTATCACTTACATCTTATGTTGTGAAAACTTTGCAATCAAGATTCTGAATTTTTTTTGAAAAATTAAGAAATTTTTGTTGTTTACTTTAAATAACCAAAATTTATTTTCGATATAAAATGTATCATTAATTATTATTATCCATATAAAATTTATCATTAATTATTTATTTTTGATAACAATTTATTTAAAAATAATATAATGTATTTGGCAAAAAAAAAGAAAAATGCAATTGAAATTACTTGGGTTTTAAGCTTCAAGTACAAAAGATGATTACTAGAAATGAATTAGAAGAATGTGACAATTTTCCACACAAATAACACGCTCTGTAGTCTGTGTTGTCGCGCAGTGTTTTCTGCCTCCTGTGCCATAGAAAAAGTAGGAATATACTCTGTTTTTATTGACCCTTTCACCCTGGTCTTTTGCTACAAGTTGGGTAGAAGGAAGTAGAAGGAGGCGTGGGAGATCCAGGAATAACATAAGGGAATGGAAATGAGGGTTCGTCCAGACGAAACAGTAAATAAATGAAACAAAAACTTTCTTCTCGGTCATCCTTTTCTTTGGGTTCCGGACACAATCCCGAAAGCCGAAATCCCGACAAGCCAGAATCCCGAACGCCGAAATCCCGAAAGGCCATAGCCCGACGGGACGAAATCCCGAATGGGTCGAAATCCCGAAAATAGATTTTTTTTAAATATTAGAGATTATTGTGTGTGTGTGTGAGTGAAATGAGTGAGGGAGTGAAATGAATCAGTGAGTGAAATAAGTGAGTGAGTGAAATGAGTGAGTGAGTGAAATGAGTGAGTGAAATAAGTGAGTGAGTGAAATGAGTGAGTGAGTGAAATGTGAGTGACTCACTCACTCATTTCACTCACTCATTCATTTCACTCCCTCACTCACTCATTTCACTCCCTCACTCACTCATTTCCCTCACTCACTCATTTCACTCACTCACTCATTTCACTCACTCATTTCACTCATTCACTCACTCATTTCACTCACTCACTCAATTACTCATTTCACTCACTCACTCATTTCACTCACTCATCAATTACTCATTTCAATCACTCACTCATTTCACTCACTTACTCATTTCACTCACTTACTCACTCATTTCACTCCACACACGCACAATAATCTATAATATAAAAGAAAGAGTCTGTCTGTGTGTCTGTCTTCGGATCGTAAAAGACCTACTTATACTGCCCACAGGAATTCGAAATTTTAAAGATAGATTCCCTTTAATACTAACGTGTGCACCTGAGGCTTAGTTTTTTCATATTTGTTTCATTTTTAGAGAAAATTCGAATTTTCTGAAAAAATACACCACTTTCGCTCAAATCCGGTCATTTTTTTCTCTTTCCTGATGCCATCGGCTGAAAAAATTAAATAAAACTTTTAACGAAAACATTCAAAATTCAAAATGTTTATTTTATTCTTTTGCCATTACTTTCAGAAACTAATTCATTATTTGAAAATAATTGACATGTTTCAAGTGATGTAATTCCGACAGTCTTCATTCCCGGATTTTATTGTGGGTTTATTTGATGATTTTTTCATTGGGGGGGGGGGGGATTTTTCTGTTGACTGCATGTATGCATATTTAAGCAATAAATGTATAGTTAAGCTATTACTGAACTATGATGGTTAATAAAGGCATCGCACTAGAGCTATTAGTGTGTTATGTCTTTATTTTTTTGCCAAATACGTTTGCCAAACTCGCCAATTATTAACTAAAATTCGCCAAATAGGCAATTTCTTTTATAATAATTTATAGGCTGGTCGGTTGATCGAAGGTCTTGTGTTTGAGCTGTATAATGGGTGTGGGTAGCTACATCTATTTTCTCGCCAAATTATTTCCCACAAACGCGCCAATTGAGCTAAAAGGTTTTATGTATTTATGAGGGAATTGTGATGGCATTTATGAGTGCATTTTACAGCGTATTTTTCATTTTGGAATTTTAAGGCAATGAAACGGGATTTTATAATTTATAACGAGCGGAAACAATAATAAGTTTATGATCCTATAACAGGTTATATGGTAAACATATTTGGAACGATCTGATATTTTTTTTAATCCGTGCGAAGAACGGGTATAAATTTGCTAGTCTATAATAATAAAAGAAAGAGTCTGTCTGTGTGTCTGTCATCGGATCGTAAAAGACCTACTTATACTGCCTCAGAAATTCGAAATTTTTAAGATAGATTCCCTTTAATACCAACGTGTGCACCTGAGGCTTAGTTTTTTCATATTTGTTCCATTTTTAGAGAAAATTCGAATTTTCTGAAAAAAATACACCACTTTCGCTCAAATCCGATCATTTTTTCTCTTTCCTAATGCCATCGGCTGAAAAAATTAAATAAAACTTTTAACGAAAACATTTAAAATTCAAAATGTTTATTTTATTATTTTGCCATTACTTTCAGAAACTAAATTCATTATTTGAAAAATAATTGACATGTTTCAAGTGACGTAATTAAGCCAGTCTTCATTCCCGGATTTTATTGTGGGTTTATTTGATGATTTTTTCATTGGATTTTTCTGTTGACTGCATGTATGTATATTTAAGCAATAAATGTACAGTTAAGCTATTACTGAACTATGATGGTTAATAAAGGCCATCACACTAGAGCTAGTAGTGTTTTATGTCTTTATTTTTTCGCCAAATACGTTGCCAATCTCGCCAACTTATTAACTAAAATTCGCCAAATAGGCAATTTCTTTTATAAATAATTTATAAGCTGGTCGGTTGTTCGAAGGTCATTGTGTTAGAGCTGTATAATGGCTGTGGGTAGCTATATCTATTTTCTCGCCAAATTATTTCCCAAAACCGCCAAATGAGCTAAAAGGTTTTATGTATTTATGAGGGAATTGTGATGACATTTATGAGGGCATTTTATAGCGTATTTTTCATTTTGGAATTTTAAGGCAATGCAACGGGATTTTATAATTTATAACGAGCGGAAACAATAATAAGTTTATGATCCTATAACAGGGTATATGGTACACATATTTCGAATCTATTTGATATATTTTTATTCCGTGCGAAGAACGGGTATAAATTTGCTAGTCTCTAATATTTAAAAAAAAATCGAGAAGTGGACAAAAAATCTATTTTCGGGATTTCGACTCATTCGGGATTTCGACCCTGTCGGGATTTTAACCCTTTCGGGATTTCGACCCATTCGGGATTTCGGCTTTTCGGGATTTCTGCTTTCGGATTTTGGCTTGTCGGGATTTTGGCTTTCGGGATTATGTCCCATACCCAGAAAATGCGAAGTGGTCTCCCTAATAAGAAATCTTACTTGCTTAAAAAATTTTAAAGGTGATGGGGGGGGGGGGGGGGGGGTATATATCAATCCCCAAAGGGCTCCTCCTGTGAAACTTATTAATGAAGAGGAATAATTTCTTCGTTTAAATTAATAAAATAAAAGTATAAATAAATTAAAAGTTAAAAGAATAAATTATAATATTTAAAAAATAATAATGCTAAAAAGTCATGAAAAATTGCAATAAAAATAACAATAAACACTAAGAAATCCGTATTTTGTTCCGCATCCCCGTTGGTAAATATGATCCTAAAGTGGCATAGGGGCCCCCTCTTGTTAAATATTTTAATGAATTCTGTTTATCAAGTTGTCAATAAATTTTTTTAAAAAATGGTTGAAAAGTCACGAAGATTGCAATAATACTAACGAATTTTACAAAATTAATCAAACCTTTCTGCAAATTTTTTTATAATGGAATTCAATTTTAGGTCCTTCCGACTAGGGGCCCTAATAATGGACATTAGGGGCCCAATGTTAATTTCGAACTAATAAATATTTTGAATGGTTTGAGAATAATTTATTTTATTTATATTTTTTGTAAAAAAAAACAGGGCCCGCGCCAGCGGGCCCTTTAACTTTTCACGGGCCCCTATGCAATGCATAGTTTTGCCCCCCCCTGTCGGCGGCCCTGTTCACAATTAAAATCCTTGTTAAAAACATCACAGAAAAAATCATTAAGAATATTTGCCATACTGTAACGAATTACAAGACACGAACAAGAGAACATTCAAAGTTCCAAGATTTATTTAAAAACACATTTTTTTTAAGTTAGTTTACTTCAGCTTCTTTATTTTAAAGCATCTATTTAAAATGTTAAAAAGGTTCTTTTCAATCAATTAGTCCGATTTCGGACACAAGCATCTCTATTCGTCCATAACATCCAGTTCCAAAAATAGTTCTGTTCTCGTTCCGTTTCGGCGGGGAACTTCTGGAGTGGCCGCTAGAGGGCCACGGATCAGGTACGTTACAGGACTGGTACGTTACAGGACTCCTCCTCCCCTGGGGAAACTTTCGAAGAATGAGAAAGTTATGATTAGTGTTCATACATGAGTTATGTAACTGTTCCAGGAACCTAGGCAAGTGCCAAACAAAAATTATCAATCCCCAGTGTCGAAAAAACTAAATTCAAAATAAACACATGAAAGAAATAAATGTAAGTATGAAAAGAAATAAGTGCAAATATCATTAAATTGGGCACATACACACATTTTTTTTTTTTTTTTTAGAGAGTGTGGATCCGGCTCAATCCATCTGCATTTTGGTGCAGTTTTCCCTTACGATGAATAACTTCAAAATTAAAAGGTTGCAATATTAGTGACCATCGCATTAAACGTGCGTTAGAACTCGCGTGAGTATTCAGCCACACTAAAAGGATTATGATCAGTCACAATTTGAAAGAAATTCCCATCGAGATAACACTTAAGTTTTGAAACTGCAAAGATGATGGCGGCACACTCTTTCTCACTGACACTATATCGTTTTTCAACACT
Organism: Oedothorax gibbosus; assembly: GCA_019343175.1. Classification (NCBI taxonomy): domain Eukaryota; kingdom Metazoa; phylum Arthropoda; class Arachnida; order Araneae; family Linyphiidae; genus Oedothorax; species Oedothorax gibbosus. The sequence goes on from JAFNEN010001868.1 coordinate 8,617, forward strand.
AGTAAATTTCTTGCTTAGGTATATAATCGGGTGTTCTTCAGTTTCATTGTCTGCCAACTGGGACAAAACTACTCCCATTCCTTGATCTGACGCATCAGTTTCAACTATGAACGGTTTTTGGTAGTCTGGTGAGTACAGCACAGGATAGTTACAAAGACAGTTCTTTAGCTTGTCAAATGCTTCCTCACATTCTTTAGTCCACGTAATAGGCCCTTTTCTAGCTTTCCTTTTAAAGAATCAGTTAAAGGGGCAGCAATCGACGAAAACATTGGAATGTATCGGCTATAGTAACCGGCTAACCCTAAAAAGGCACGAACTTCAGTTTTACTTTTAGGTGGGCTAAAGTTCTTGATCGCCTCAATTTTTAGTTCGGCTGGCTTCCTAAGACCTTGTCCAACAATATGTCCAAGATACTGCACTCGCGCTTGAGCAAATTTACATTTTGAAGGCTTGATGGTTAGACCCGCCTTTTCTATTCTTTTCAGCACTATATCGACTTGTTTTAGATGTTCAGCGAAACTGTTCGAAAAAATCGCTATGTCATCGAGGTATGGAACTGCGTACTCTTCGCATCCCTCTAGAAGTTGATATACCATCTTACTAAATTCGTAAGGAGCATTCTTTAGACCAAATGGCATCCTTAAGGGTTTATATGTGCCAAAGTTAGTCACAAATGCTGCCAGTCTTTGGGCTCGCTCAGTGAGGGGAATTTGCCAATAGCCTTTAGACAAATCCAGAACTGTTATGTACTGAGCAGAAGACACTATTTCAATTCTTTCTTCTATATTTGGAAGAGGAAAGAACTTTGTTTTTGTGATCTTGTTCAAGTTCCTATAGTCAATGCAAGGCTCGGATCCTTACCAGGTGCTTCTACAAGAATCATTGGTGAAGTACAATCTGAAAAACCAATTTCTATGATTTTCAGATCCAGCATCTTCTGTATTTCGGTTTTCAGAATTGCATTTTGTCTTGGCGATGTTCGATAAGGCTTTGAAAGGATGGACTGTTCTTCGCTAAGTTCAATGTCATGCATGACAAGTTCGGTTTTTCCTGGGACGTTTGAAAAACACTTCATATATTTCCAAATTAGGTTCTTCATTTGAGCGATTTGGTCCTCATTCATGTTTGAACTTTCGCCGTAATCTTGAAACATCTCTTCAAGGTCCAATATATTTGGGTTAGAGTCCACACAAGGTATTTCCATTTGTTCCTCGTCATTTTCTCCTTCTAGATCACTTATCAAATAATTTATTTCTTCTGGTCGTTTATAATATGGCTTCAGCATATTCACATGGTACACCTTTGAAGTGGCTTTTTCACCAGGCAACTGCACAACGTAATTGGTTTCAGAGAGTTTCTTAGGATTGTTCCAGGACCTGTCCAATGTGGGCTTAACTTGTTGCTTTTAAATGTAGCAAAAATCAGTACTAGGTCTCCTATTCGAAATTCTCTTTTACTGCCCTCTTGTCGTACCAAGTCTTATTCTTTTGCTGGCATTCTTCCATCTTTGATATTGCTAGTTCTTGACAGCGCTTCATTCGATTAATCAAAGAGAAGACATATTCAGTCACTGGCTCACCTTCCGTTTCTTCCACGTCCAACCATTTTTCATACAGCAGAGTGAGAGGCGTTCGAAGATTCTTGCCATGCACTAGTTCAGCAGGAGTAAATCCAGTGCTTTCATGGGTAACAGTTCTTAGGGCAAACAGAGCTGGATATATTGCTTGCTCCCAATCACTCCCAGACTCCAAGCACAACACCTTTAAGACTCTTTTAACTGTTCGATGAAATCTTTCAATTGGATTACTTTGTGGATGATAGACAGAACTGTGAACTACTTTTATTCCGAATTTCTCGAGAAAAGATGTACTGAGTGCGCTGGTAAAAGAACTTCCTTGATCTAACTGCAAAACCTTTGGAAATCCCATCCTACTAAAGATTTGCAATAAGGCGTCAACAACAGTCACAGATGTTATATCTTCTACTGGGACGGCATCAGGATATTTGGATGATAGGCACATCGCAGTCAACAGATATCTTTTTCCACTTGGAGTGACTGGCAAAGGTCCACAAGCATCGACATTTATCTTGGAAAAGACTTCTTGAATCACTGGAACTATCTTCATAGGAGCCTTCTTTTTGTCAAAAGGTTTTCCAACGCGTTGACATCTGTCACAGCTTCGAACGTAGTCTTCGATTTCTTTATAACACTGGGGCCAAAAGAAGTGTCTGGAAAAGATGTCTTTCGTTTTTGTCACTCCTAAATGTCCCGATGTCCCCTCATGACAAAAGGCTTTCAAGTCATTTCGATACTTTTTAGGCACAACCAGTAGCAGTCTCTCCACTCCTGTTTTGTCCATCTTTCTCTTCACGAGTATTCCATTTTCTACCCTTTCCAATCCACCAACAGGTTCACCTGTATTTTCTTGCACTTTTTCCAAAAGTGATTTCAGCTCAGGGCATTCTTTTTGTTGATCTGAGAAAGTTTTAGAATCCACTTTCAACAACGCCAAGCCCTCATAGTTATCTTCTTTAGGTGGAAATGAAAACAGATCATCCTCATCAATTGTTATTTCATCATTCTCGTTTTCCTCTTCGTCCACGACTTCTTCAATTATGTCTCCGACAGCTTGCTCTTGTTCTGCTTTACGTTTTTGAGCTCTTGTTTCTATAGCGTTAATCTGGTGAGGAACATCTTCATTCTTCATTGTCTCCAACAAGGCTGCTGTTTGGTTCCCAAGCAGATACCTTCCTTTATCTAACTGGCATGGAACGACAGCTGCTTTAGTTATGACGTGTCCAAACTCTCCCTTCAGCTCCACTTCTGCCAACGGTAAGCAAACTGGAAATTCGTCCAATGGTTGTTGCACCCAAATGTTCTCTCCGGTTAACATTTCAGGAGTGATGCGGTTGCGGCACACAACATCGATGCTGGTTCCAGTATCTCGCAAAATAGGCATAGTGAATCCATTGACTTCAGCCATGAAGGTATATGGTGACATAACATCTTCGTCTCCTTTCTTTATAAGACGTTTGATGTCTGAAGTTCCTGCAGGTTTCTTCATCAAGGGACAGTCAGGCCTTAGATGTTCAGTAGAATTACAACGAAAACACCGCGGTTTCCTGCGTTTTTCGAAGGCTTCATTATTTTTACTTCTTTCATTTTCGCTCTTCTCAACCCTTGGTTCGTTTACAGGGGCCTTTGTTTCCGACTGATTTTTACCTCTCCATGGTTTGAAAGATTTTTCTTTTGATGGGAATGTCTTCTTTTTCATGAGCAGCCTTACGTTTTCGTATTCATCTAGTTTTTCTGCGACTCTTTCTGGATTTTCATCTGGGTCCACTCATCGATGAAATGATTTTTAATTTCCAAACTGGTCTTCCGCTTCACTTGTTCGGACAAAATCAAATTGCACAAATCTTCAAAGGTGCTCACTTCTAACCCTCTTATCCATTGATAGAAATAATTTTTCAACTCAAACAAAAAGTCTTTCCAAGTTCCCTCTGGTCCTTTATTGTGATTATAAAAAAGTTGACGGAACTTTTCTGGGCTTAGTTTGTATCTGTTCAGAAGTACCTTCTTAACAGCCTCGTAATCTTCGTATGTTTCTTCCGATTCTCGAGCGATGAGTTGGGCCATTTCAATTGGCAAGAGTCCCGTTAGGTGAGACACCCATTGCTCTTCTGGAAGTCCTATTCTCTTGGCTGTTCTTTCGAAAAGGACTAAGTACAAGCTGATATCAGATTTAGAGTCATATTTTGTCATCAGATGGTGTATATCTTCTCTGTGTCTTGGAGCCTCTCTTGTTCCATTTTTCTCCAATCTTAATTTTTCGAGAAGAAATTTATTTTCCGACTCTTGCTTTTCTAGAAACAATCTATGCTCTTCTAGTTGTCTCGCTCTGACCCTTTCATCTTCTTCTTGTGCCTGTCTTCTGGTCCTTTCGTCTGCTTCCTTCGTCAATCTTTCCTCGACAGTAGTTTGAAGAAACGACTCAACGAAGTCTAGTTCATAAAATTCACTACTTTTTATGGCTTCTTTCAAGGTTAAAACTGTCGCATTTGCATCTATTTCAATGTTCATCTCAGTGGCTAAGTTTAATAAGTCCACTTTTCGACACTTTCCCCAAATTGCCATATTTATAAACAAAGAATTAACTACCTTTACCTATCAAGATATTAAAAAGCTTTTTTAAATATTTGAGACAAATCCACACTCTCGTAATGGACCTCATATAATATTAACTTTTTTTTATAATATATCTTAATTCACAAATAAAAGTATAATTTTCTTAAACATAATCCTTTATAAATTAATAAATTTCTTTTTAAAGACAAATAACAAGGTTTAATTTGATTTAATACAAGCAATTTAACATAAGCCTTCTTAAACATAAACCCTTTTAATTTAGTCAATATCTTTTTTAAGACAAATAACAAGGTTTAATTTTATTTAATACAAGCAATTTAATAAAACCTATTACGCTATAAATTCGAAAAAATGTTTCGATTGCATAAATACACACTCGGGAATAAAGCGAAAATAAATAAATTTATTTGCGATAAATTTATTCTAAGAATATGTTCAATTTTATATTTTTAATGCAAGAAATATAAAAATCACTTTTAACAACATCCCTCTTTATGCATTCAATATTCAATAACAAAAGAGAAATAAAATGAATACACGAAATTATTTTCCAATAAAATAAAAATAGAATATTTGTAAGCACACTCAACAGATGTTTTTCTTCTTACTTAAAAAAACAGCATCAAAAATAAATACCATCTTTATTTTAACCACAGGAAATAATAAATTCGAAATACGAACACCTGTCAATAACCTAATAAAAAAAAACCTTCGTAGCTTCGATATTTTTTTTTGTCAAACAGGAAGCTTTACTCAAGCTTTACTGTCCGCCATTTTTGTCCAGCGAACATATTTTTTTCAAAACCAAAACTTGATTAGCTCAATATTTTTTAAACAGTATAATTAGTTTATACGGACAAATATTTTGATAAGAAACAAATATTTTAATAAACACAAGTATATTTTTTCCCACGAATTTTGACAGTGTTGTCATTCAAAATAAAATTATTCTTGAATACACTAAAATTCTTAATTATTTTATACGCTATCAAAACTTGATAAACACAATAATTTTTCAACAGTATAATTGAAATATATATACCTTTTAAATGTATACAAAAATATCTTCCCAAGAATTTTAAACCGTGCTATCATTCAGACTTTGAATACACAAATTTCTTAAATATTTTTTCTTTTTTGATATCAAAATACATACTTCGCAACAAAAATATCTATTACGCTCAAAGTAACTAGATTTCAACAATTAGCTAGACTTAATGCTTAATATTTAACAATTAAAATAAATATTTTCCAAGCAAATAAAGTATTTTAGCATTCACAATTGTATCCAGAAATTTTTTGTTACCAAAAATGGCGTCTTCCAATAGAATTTTTACCACGTTACGAAATATTAATATCATACATAATTGTTTTAGAGTAATTCATACAAAACTTTCTGTTTATCATATCAAAAACAACTCAAAACTCAATTTCCAAGGGATTAATTGCACCTTATTAAGTTTTTTTTTACGAGTTAAACGGGTTTTTTTTTTAACCGAAACTAATTTCATAAACAGAGTTTTGTGTTGACATTTCAATTACCACTATTTTCTCGACACTGGTGAACGACAAAATTTGTATAGAGGCACTTACCCGGAATGACGAATTGATGTTGAAATTCCAACCGCAAAGCCACCAAATCAGCATCTTGTAACGAATTACAAGACACGAACAAGAGAACATTCAAAGTTCCAAGATTTATTTAAAACACATTTTTTTTAAAGTTAGTTTACTTCAGCTTCTTTATTTTAAAGCATCTATTTAAAATGTTAAAAAGGTTCTTTTCAAATCAATTAGTCCGATTTCGGACACAAGCATCTCTATTCGTCCATAACATCCAGTTCCAAAAATAGTTCTGTTCTCGTTCCGTTTCGGCGGGGAACTTCTGGAGTGGCCGCTAGAGGGCCACGGATCAGGTACGTTACAGGACTGGTACGTTACAATACCCACCTCATCAGAGATAAAATTACCAAACTTGTCCTCAAATGGACCCAAATTAACATTTGAAATGTTTTTTCCCCTAGCATATGCAAAGAAGTCTTTAGGATTATCATTAATTCCCCTTGCCAATCTCTCCTCCAAACTCAATTTTTGTTGCCTTTTCATATATTTAAACTTTTTTCTGGCTATAACATAAGTCTCTCTATCAGTATCACTGCCTGAACTTTTAAACAACCTATAGGATTTCTGCTTCAATTTTAAGGCCTTCTTAATATCTTTAGTAAACCACAAAGGTGAAAATTTAATTGTATCGCGTTTTCGTCTGAAAGAGATATGTCTATTAATAACAATATTTAGTTTTTCCTTAAATTCATCCCATTGCTGTTCTGTATTATTCGATGTTAAACCTTTTCCAAAAATGTTAGCCAAATCTACCCGAATCTTATGAAAATTGGCATTCCTAAAATTTGGTACAATCCTAAAATTGTCTATCTCTGCTGAATGAAAAGCAAAATTAAATCTAATGATATTATGATCGCTGTCACCCAGATGCTCCCCTACTGTCAAACTATCCACCAAATTGTCATTACTACAAAAAATCAAATCCAACAAGGCATTATTTCTAGTGTTATCCTGTACAATTTGATGTAAAAAACAATCCTGTGTGCACTCCAAAAAATTTGACCCTTTAACGTCACAAGCCAAATTATTCTTCCAATCAATACCAGGAAAATTAAAATCCCCCATCAACACAATGGCACTCTTCCCCTGACAAGCCTCATGAATAGCGCTAAACATAGTATTATTATGATCTTCTGTGCAGTTTGGAGGTCTATAGATATTACCAATAGTAAGACTGAAATTTTTGCTATTCGTTAGCTTAACCCATAGTGCTTCAATACCCTGCAAATTATTCCCCAAAACTAATTCTGAACAAGTAATATTTTCCCTAATATAAATCAAAACTCCTCCTCCTTTCTTACCAATTCTGTCTTTTCGAAATAAAATAAAACCATTTATGTCCAAGAAAGTCGAAAGATCATCATCACCGGTCCAACTTTCTGTAATCCCAATGACGTGAATTTCCTCACTTGTTACTATACCCTTTAATTCATCTAATTTATTTCTGACGCTTCTAGCGTTGCAGAACAAAATTTTAAGTGTTCAATTGTCTTTCTCTCATCATCTGCAGACCTTTTTATAATTTTGTTGTTGAACTTCACTACATGATTTCCCAACGTAGAAAATTTTCTCTGTTCCTGGTAGACCCCCGAAATTAATTTTTTGCAATCAAACTATCTATGACCAGTCTACTCACAACCAGGTTCCCAATTCTGCTAAGATGTAAACCATCTCTGGAAATCCAATCGGTCCTGCATGGTGACCATAGGTCAATATATGTCACATTTTCTTCCCGCAAAGTTTTTTCAATATGCTATTCAATACCTGCACTCTGTTCCACTCCCAAAACTTTTGATCCTGGACCCCATATCTAGGTAATAAACTTATTACACTAACATCCCCTGTCAGTTTCTTAACTTCGCTTAGCAAACCCTTTATTTCATTCGTGAATTGTGTGTTTGTTGACGTTAAAACATCATCCTAGTAGGACATCCTAGTAGGACGTTAAAACATCATCCTAGTTGTGACTTTTTTTATCCTAGTAGGAAACAAGGATAAAAAAGTTTTGTTGAACACATGAGTTTTTGTAAATAAAAAGACATTTAATAATGGAATGACATGATTCAGTATCAAGTATTTTAAGCACCCAAAAGCAGGAGCTTGTCAAATTTTGTAAGTTTTTACTATCTCTATGGTCATATTGTGACAAAATCTGTAGAGGTGGACAAAAGCGGAATCCATATTCGTGTTTGTTCAGCATCGAAGTCGTATGAATATTTTTATAATGAAGATGGCGGGTTACTATAACAATTGGATATTTTTTTAACCTTTTGAGGGATATAGACGTATAAACCAGTCACCTGAATGTCAGGTTTTCCAGCAACACACATAATTTTTAAAAAATTTATAAATAATTTTATTAAATTTTAAAATTTAAGGCATGGAGGAGCCATTTATAACCATCAAAATATCACTACAAAAATATTTTTTTTTAAATTTAATAAATTAAATTATCAGTTAAATATTGTAATTTAAATCTCTTGCAGAGAAAACAAGTTTACATTTCAGTCTATTTGCATAACCCTCAGAGGGTTGGGAGTCGGATGGTTCTATCTCGCCCATGTTCATTTTCCTAACTTTAGGTACATTTTTTTCAGGAACTATATGAGATATCGTGATGAACTTCTTTATATTTTGTTCCTTACATATAGCTCTTTGATTTAAACAGAATATTTTAAAGTATAAAAAATACTTTTACCGTGATTTTTTTTAAATATGTATTAAAAAAACGCAAAAAATAAGATTTAAAGTTATATATTTTTAACAGAGATATTTAAAATTCCTCAGTTAATATCAAAGAACTATTAATGGGGAAGAAATAATAAAACAAAACATGTTGATATCTTTTATATTTCCTGAGAAAAATGTTCCTAAAGTTAGGAAAATTAACGAGGGTGAGATAGAACCATCCGGACTCCCCTTAATTGGATTCTCATTCTATCATTCTGGATCTAAATATTTCAAGGAAAGTAATAAGTTTTCCTTAATTAACATGTACTTCTCTTTGAATTAACTACATTGTCAGCAGAATAAATTAACATTGCATCAAAACAACTTACTTATAGTTTCCATAGTAAAAAAAGTAAGGTTATTGAAATTTTAACTAATGTTTTCAAAATGTGTATCGGTTCAGTTTGTATAAACAGTTGTACATTGATCAATGTACAACTGCAATGTACAACAATGTATTACCTGTTGTAATTTATTATATATTTTTTGCAGTTTCCAATAAATGGAAACGTTGGAATTATCGTGTGATGTTTACGAACCGGACGGAACGAATTCTGAAATTAGTCCCATAGTTCTGATGCATGGGTTCTTGTGGAATAAATTTGTCTTCAGAAATATCGCGAGAGATTTGTGCAACGAAACAAAAAGAAAGGTAAGACAATTAAGAGTGTGTGTGTGTTTTTTTTACTTTGGTAATACCTAATAGGAAATATAATGCAATAAAAGTATGGCGGTCAGTACAAATACCCAATACTAGCCCTCGCGACCGAGTGCGATAACTTTGTCGCAGACGGTTCAGTATTGGGCTCGCATGCAAGAGGTTCCTGGAGGTTCCAAAACCGGGGTCGCTCCGTACCTCTTCAAAAGTATTGCGATAGGAGTGAAAATCCGAAATAGAAATTTCGTTTTTTATAATGCTCGTTTTGGAAGGTGCTGATCCCGAAAAAGTGCTTTTTGAACATTGGTACTGTCATAGAGCTTTTTTTGGTTTTGAAGGTATAGCTGAAAAACGAAAAAAGCTGTGGCTTCAAATCTGGTACACGAATTCCCAGTACCTGTCAGACGTCATAATATGGTTTTTGAAAAATTGCATTAGAACTTTTGGGATTTTAAAATTATTAAAATTACTTTACAAGATATATAATTACCTTTAAATGTATTGATTTATTAAGTGGTAATTTAAAGTCAAGTAGTATGTACACACCCCTTCCAAGTTACTATTACAAATATATACTTGTTTTTTGGATAAGAATTTCAGTGAGTATATTTAAGTAACATAAAAGTAACCTATTTTAGTTCTTTTAGAATCTGCTGTTCCATTTGTTGTAAGTTATTGAGTTTTTAAAACACTCTGGTCCAAGTCATTTAACTTGTAAATATGTCGGTTTAGCTGCCCCAGGCAGTTCGGACAATAGCCATTATATGATGGGGGGGGGGGGGGGGGGGGCGTCTATAAATCAGGTGATGCGATTTTGGCGATATTTTGATCCCTTCCCCCCTGGTGATATTTCGTAATATTTGACGCAATTTCTATATAATCTCAAGTGAGAATTTTCAAAATTCGCATTTTTTTATTTCAAAATTTTTGCTTCAGAGATATTCGGATAGGCCAAACAACAGCTGCATCATATCTAATAATGGTAGGAATTAGGAAGGTATACTTAAATTCACATAGGATGCACATTTTTGTAAGTACATTCATTATAAAATATATAATTTTCAGGTATACTCTCTAGATTTGCGAAATCACGGAGAAAGTCCATCTAGGGAAGAATGCAGCTTTTTCCTTATGGCCGAGGATGTGAAGCGATTCCTGGATGAAAATAGCTTGAAGAAAGTAGTTTTCGTAACTCACAGTTTCTCAAGCTCAATAGCATACTTAATAGCACTCGAAAGGGTAAGGCAAGTAAATAGGTATTTAAAAAATACTAGTGGATTTTCTTAAGTATTTTATCAATAATATTTTTATTATAATTTAAAATAATAATTACAAAAAAATGAAATATACTACTTTGACCGATTAAAGCCTGGATTATTTTTTTTTATCGTTTTTAGCAAAACAAGAAAAAAAATGTCTTTAGACTGGTAGCGAAATCTTTACGGATAGTTTAAACTATATTATACCAAGCCTACAAGTGAAAAACAGAAAAGATTTACCTAGAAAAATTATAAAGAAACTAACTGATGAGGAACAAAAAAGTTAGTCCAGGCAACGAATGCTCAAAACAAAGTATAGAGGGAATTTGGAACACAATTTTAGACTTTTTAACTTTGTTTGGACTAGTTAGGAGGTGATTGGTGAACATATTAAAAGTCCCCGCCTGTGCACCATTATGTACACATTCAGTACTAGACGTCTGAATTGCACATATATTCATTATAGAATATAGACTTGTAGTCCCGCTGACCAGGTTCTTCACACTTGAGTAAAGAAGATCTAGACCATTTCAATTGGAAAATATTTTTCTATGACCATTTATGTGCTTATATGAGTGTGTATAAGACATTTTGATAGTTTTACAAAGCACAACCAAAAAGGGAAAACGAACTATATTGACATAGAAAAATAAATTGACATGAAACATTTACAACTATGTAAAGCTCCTAAAGGAGGCAGCCGCAAACGACTAAATTACCAAATATCGTTACTATGCAGCCAGATTCCGTGGAGAAGATGGTGATGATCGACAACCCTCCTTTCAACGACTTCAACGACCATTTCAGCAGGGAAAGCGTGTTCCCTCAGCTGGAGATACAGAACAAGCTGCTGAAGACACTGGACCCTAAGATGAAGCTTAAAGTTGCCAAGGCCAAGTTCCTCAACCTGGCTACATTTGGAACGAAAAGCGTAAGTTGTGTGAATCCCGTTATTTTTTAACCATTTATACCCTGAATTAAGTTTTAATTTTAATTATTTGTCTTTGAACATTTTAATAATAGCTATTGCAATTAATTAGATTGAATATAAAAGGTTAAAAATAGTTGGGACATATATGTACTTTATGTGACAATTTATTTTCTTTTTTCAAAATTTCTAAATTACACTGTCTAAAATGACATTTTCTTGAATGAATATATGTGTTATATTTTTGGTCTTTCATATATGTTGAAACCACATACTGCATTAAAAAAGCCCTACTAACATCTATTTTCTCTTTCAAGAACAATGAAAAGTAAAGCACCGTCTTTTTAATAGTCCAGTAACTTTTGGCGCCTGAAAGTATGGGGTAGTATGCGTCAAATCAGGTAGTTCTGCTTTTTTTGCAGACTTGTTTATGATGATGGCCTAATGAATAATCCAAGTTTGTGACCTCGAGCACCGAACGCAACTTTGAAAAAATAAAAAAAAACCACGAAAAAATCGGGGGTTTTTTCACATTTTGACGATTATAACCCTAAAGAACGAATTTTTGAAAAATCTTTCAAATAGCGTTTTTAAATTACACCAAATTTGCTACAATATGATACTAGAACTGTCTCTATAGACCCAGTAGTTTCCGAAATTAATCCTTCCAAAGTTTGTCATTTTTTCGACTTTCGCAATTTTTTGCAATTCTGCCGTTTTGAATGAATTTTGACTCGGATTATACTATCGAAACTTTACTTTTATCATAGGATGTTAAAAAAGAAATGAGACATACAACAAATGAGTACAACAATAGTTAATAAGTTTATTTTTTAGGAAATTAAGTGATATTTAAACTCAATAAATTAAATTAATTTAGCACTCTTGGAAGGTCCCGGTCAGGGCCGTGTGGTAAATTTTTTTTTCATGTGATGCAAGTCTTTAAAATGCCGCCCTTGATTTTTGTTATAGCTTTCATACTAAATCTATGTTTTCACTCAAAACTGGAAAAATTTCCCAAAATATTTTTATTTAGATTTTTCTTAATTTTGAAATTTTAAATTATATATTATGTACATACATAGATACAATAGATCAGGGGTTCCCAACCAGTGGTACGCGTACCACTGGTGGTACGCGGGAAAATTGCAGGTGGTACGCGTAAGCGATGTGAGCAACATGATGCTACTATCTTTGATGTCATTTGTTAAGAGTTGCTTGCGTGAGAGTGGATTTTCTGAACTCTTGTGTGTACATAAAAAAATACACATAAAAGCAGAATAAGTGTTGAACAGGACTTAAGAGTGAAGATAAGTTCCATTACTCCTTATGTTGATATTAATTATAAGCTTATTAAAGTATTTTTGGTCTGGTGATACGCCGAAATTTCTCAAAAAGTCAAGTGGTACGCAGGTGCAAAAAAGGTTGGGAACCCCTGCAATAGATATTTGATATTATTCATATGAATTCCAATCTAAATCAATAATGAAAACTCTGTGTGTGAAATTAATTATCGATTACACAATTTTCTACTTGAAGTTGTTGAATGTTGGACATGCAGGATCTCAAAATTGAGATTTCAAGTATTCGCTTTAGTTGGAGAATATTGTTCTCATAATAAAATGAGAACGTCATAGTACCCATTTTTGAGATCTTCTTTTTTAACAGTGTAACAGAAATTCCTTAATAATTATAATCCAAAATCAAATTTTCTTAGACTTTTTTTAAATAAAGTAGTTAACCAAACCAAAGGGAGGACAAAAGTGCAATTTTTTTCAACACTTCTTTGTTTCTTGTCTTCAATTCCCATTCATAATTATGTATATCCTTAAATTTCTACAATTTAAATTAATTATTGAGACAGAGTAATGGACAAACAAACGAATATAGCCTTTATAAAATATTCCACTTTTTACATTATAAAAGTAGTGTGGAAGTTGAAATGGCGTGGTCAAATTTTCTCTTGAAATTCTCAATATTACTACAGGGGAGACCGGGGCTAGTTTTCCACATTTTCTTCTTTTTG
>JAFNEN010001869.1:0-12670 GCA_019343175.1 Oedothorax gibbosus
TTTTAGACATTTGCTATTTATCATAGCTCCAAAGAGATTTGTTGATGTAGATGGTTTAGCTCTTTGATTCTTTGTAGAGTCGTATCGCTTTTTTGGCAAGGTTTGTAGCTGGTTAAGAATTTCTTTTTCGCTTTCTAATTGACCAGATTGTTCTGTTGATACTTTGGAAATTAACTCCATTAAGTATTTAGTTATTGTTTGTTGCTTTTCCATATTTACAGAAAAAGCACTGAGTTTTTTCTCTGCTTCTTGAATTCCTGTTGTAGTAGGTTTCAGATCTACAAGGTTGACACGTAATTCTTCAACAGAATCAAGCAGATCTTTGCTGGTTTGACTTAAATAATTTGTATGAATAATCAGCTTTGTCACTTCTGTTTTTAGATTTCCATTTTCTGTTGTGAAATCAACGACGATATCTCTTTGCTGGGTGACTAAAGAGCTTAATTCTTGATTATGAGCAGCAAGGTTTTGATTTTGTCTTTCTAGGTCTTCGACACATTCTCTCATTTTTTTTAAACTCTCATAATGGCGTATGAATAAAGCTCCTAAACTACACACCCCGGAGAGCGCTACAAATGCGCTGCAAATAAAGACCGTTTGTGTAAAAAAAGTGATCACAGCACAACAGACGGAAATAATAAGGCCTGCAAGCATGGTCTTTTCTTTCCAATCAGCTGTTTGCGTTATATTCAAGATTTTTTGATTAATGGGAGAGAAGATATAATTTGTAGCTGTTTGAATAGATGAAATAAGCACTTTTTTAGCTCCTTTATGATAAGATGAAGAAGAATCTAATAAAGATCAAAATAAAACATCTTATAAAGATTTTAAAATTGATTCTTTGTCAATAAAATGATCTAAGGTAAAAAGGGATGTAAGGAGATAATAAATGCGAGAAGAGATTACAGAAGAGCAGTTTGCGATAGAGACATTAGAGCGATATTCAGGATGTGAAGTTGCAAAATTTCAATCAAATCTATTGTTAACCAATTTCCCTAGATATGTAGAGTACTTTGCAAAAAGTAGATCTGTGTCGGTTATCGAAGGATCGATGTTTAAAGTGGCTCATTGCCCAGCAGAAGATATCAGCATTTTAGATTTTAAAATTGGCTCACCTGCTGCTGCCTTAGTGGTTGATTTGTGTTCCTTTTTACCGATTAAAGCAAGTTTGCTTTTAGGAATGTGTGGAGGCTTAAGAAGGCGTTATCAAATAGGGGACTATCTTGTTCCAGTAGCAAGCATTCGAGGGGAGGGAACGTCTGATTTCTATTTTCCTTCTGATGTGCCCGCTTTATCTAATTTTTTGATGCAAAAAGCGGTAACCGATGTATTGGAACTGCAAAAAGCGGTTTATCATATTGGCATCACCTATACGACAAATATGCGTTTTTGGGAGTTCAATGAAGAGTTTAAGAACTTACTCAAAGCCACAAAAGCACAAGCCATTGAAATGGAATGTGCCACATTATTTTCAGCAAGCTATAAGCGCAAGTTTACATTAGGAGCTCTTCTACTCGTTTCTGATCTACCACTAGCTAACTTTGGAGTAAAGACCAAAAAAAGTTCAGAGTCTGTTTATCAGCGCTATATGGCCGATCACGTTGAAAAAGGAATAGACATCATTAAACGCTCTCGAGAGATGCAAGAACAACGCATTAAAGGAGCCTATCATCGCAATATCGGAATGGGTGTCAAAAGTCACTCGCGTTAAAAAAAAGCAATCCACAATTGCTTTAGGTTAGCTCTTGTGGATTGCTAGTTTAAGCTTATTTATTAAAAATAAGTCCCAAATCTGCAAAGATAAGATCTTTTTTTGGGTCCATTTTAGGTTCTAGAGATCCTATGGAGTTGGAGTTGGAACAGTCCCGCAGCATATTGCCCAACACATAGGAGGAAATGCTCCACCCGTTGATGCTAAACAAGTCGACATACAAAGAGCAAAAAGACCAAACCCTGCATCAGCTGTTGGAATACTGCTCATTGCTTGTACAGATCCAAGTAAAAAACCTGCTTTGACAAGTTTACTAAGCGTTAATTTATTTGCGAGATAGGTTGCTCCTTCTTGCATAGCTTTAAATATAGGTTCTG
This sequence comes from Oedothorax gibbosus, assembly GCA_019343175.1. Taxonomy (NCBI): domain Eukaryota; kingdom Metazoa; phylum Arthropoda; class Arachnida; order Araneae; family Linyphiidae; genus Oedothorax; species Oedothorax gibbosus. The sequence goes on from JAFNEN010001869.1 coordinate 2,089, forward strand.
CTATAGAATTTACTATGACAGGTTTATTGATCTCTAATAGACCAACGGCATGAAAAGGACCTTGTAAAGATTGTAATGGGAAATGCATTTGCATAAAGTTTCTCCTTTGGTTACATGCTAAAGCTCTAAAAATAAGAACAATGCTAAAAAACGGGCCCACTTTATAACTTGTATGAGAAAAAATGTCTATATTTTTTTAACAGGTAAAAATATTTTCCATTTAAGCTAAAGAATCTCTTGAGCTCTTAATCGGAAACTCTTTTTTTAGAGCAGCAATGACGCTCTCTTCGAGTTGCTTGGGGTGAGTAATTTTAGGTAGAGCTAATAGTTTCTTTAAGGTGGTTTTCCCGCTTTGTTCTGTGTGGTAAGAGTCTTTATAAAAACTAGGTGATGCGTGGTCAAGGCAGTATTCTTAAGGGTTAAATGTAGCCAGTATTTGCATAGGATTAGCCAAAGCGCTCTGTACATCTTACAAAAGTATCAGTTCTAGAGTTAGTCAGACTCCAAAGGTGTGTAAATTTTCCTACGTAAAGTGGCTCATTTATGTAGAAACATGAATGAGCGTCAAAGGAAAACCCATTTTTCTTAATCGGTACCCAAGGATTATCTAGTGTAGCATTTACCCTAGGTTTATTACATTTAAAAAGGTTATGGAAGTCCAGAAAGAGCGTTAAAACCCAAAAATTAGGCGTTGATGCTTACCTTCTGCACCATCTGATTTCGTACTTCCTAATGATTAAGAAAATCCATGTTCAATCCCCTCCGCAAGATCCGCGCATAACATAAACAGAGCGCAAACTTTTCAAAGTTTAGCCAGTGAGTTTTTGTTGAGGTACTAAAAAATATCCATGCTGGTTTTTCCACTCACCGCTACGCATCTGAAATTAGATCAGAATTCCAAATGTATCAGATCGGCAATCAAATGTATTGCTTGGGATAATCATCCCTTTTACAATGCTGGAAAAGAAAATCTGCTTCTCCTTGTTCATAGGCATTGAAAATGGGACTGATCCCATTCCAAGACCATTTTTGCCCATGTCCTATACATTTGAATCGCCTTTCTGGGCAATTAGTCTGGTATTTCTTTAGCGATTTGAAACCAATGTTTCAATGCGATTAATATGAAAAACCTTTCCTCACGCGTAAAGCTTTCGAACTAGAGTTTTCTAGCACGAGTGATGAAGCGCTCTGTATTATCGATTTAATGGGCAGGCGATCTTGCGGAGGGGTATTGATCATCGAGATTTTCTTAATACCAATTAAGGAAAGATACAAAGTGCGAGGAATCGGTGTCGCAGAAAGGGTTAAGCAATCAACGCCTATTTTTGTGGTTTTTAAACGCTCTTTTGCGCGGACTCCAAACCGTTGTTCTTCATCGATAATGATGAGACCTAGGTTTTTAAACCGTACATCTTGACTAATTACCCGTTGGGTACCGATTAAGATATCAATGGCGCCCTCTTGGAGAGATTGAAGTGTTTTTTTTATTTGAGAAGAGGAGCAAAATCTACAAGCAAGTCCTATTTGGACGGGAAAGTTTGCCATTCTTTGGCAAAATGTCTCGTAGTGCTGCATGGCTAAAATAGTAGTAGGGACAAGAACTGCAACTTGTTTATGCCCATCACATACTGCCTTGAAAGCAGCGCGCATAGCTACTTCTGTTTTTCCATAACCGACATCTCCACAAATGAGACGATCCATAGCTATCTCTAATTGCATATCTTGTTTGATAGCTGTGATGGCATTGATTTGATCTTCTGTTTCTATGAAGGAAAAATCTTCTTCAAAAGCTACCATTATCTCAGAATCAGCTGGGTAGGCAAATCCTCCTTGGACTGTGCGCTCTGCCTGCATGCGTAGCAATTGATCAGCGTATCCCACAATGGCTTTTTGTGCCATTTGACGCGTTTTTTGCCACCTTGCCGATCCTAATTGACTAAATGTGGGGATTTTGTCCTTAGTTCCAATATATCGGCTAATTAAATGAGATTGGGAGAGCGGGATAAAAAGTTTACTCTTTTCTGCATACTCAATCACCATAAATTCTGATATATCTCCTAAATGATTCGTCCGTTTTTCTGTTCCTATATAGCGGCCTATTCCATTATGAAAGTGCACCACAATATCACCAGGAAGTAATTCATGAAATTCAGAGATGGGAACAGAATGGGACGGCCATTTTCGCAAATGAATTAACGCGATAGAGATTGTCTGTAGGTTTTTTACTTGGATCTTCAAGCATCAATTCCAACAGATATGAGGTTACTGTTTGAAATTGTATGTCGTTTTTGCTCAAGTGTTTGGTTTTTTCTATTTCCCGCAATAGTTTTTGCGCAGAGTGAACACAAAAAGGACTCTGAACTAAAATGGGCGCAAAAAAGATTTTCTTTGCGATTTGGACTGATTTTAAAATAGATTAACTAAAGTAAGAAGTAACCTAGCCACTGAATAAAGGATGTCTACTCTTTTGGTTTGTATCTGTTGGTTAAACATTTCAAATTGCAAAGGCTGGAGGGAGATTTGTCCCTGATCACCAGAGGTTTTTTTGCATCATATAAAAGTATCGGCCTATAGCGCTTAAGAAATTCTGCGATAGAGGCTGCACACAGAAAAACTCTTGAAAAGAACGATAAAAGATTTGTAAAACAGCATTTTTGTAGAAAACCAACGTCTTCATACTAGTAGATGTTAAAATTGACATGGTATTAGGGCTAAATCTAGAATCCAAAAACGATTTTGTGTTTGTGTGAATTGTCCGAAACAGATCTCCCTTTTTGAAAAAGTACTCTACATATCTGGGGAAAATTGGTTAAAAAATAGTTTTGATTGAAATTTTGAAACTTACATCCAAATATCGCTCTAATTTCTCTATCGCAAACTCCCTTTTTCTGTAATCTCTTCTCGCTTTTAAATATTCCTTACATCCCTTTTACTTAGATCATTTTATTGACAAAGAATAAATTTTTAAAAATTTTTTATAAGAGTTTTTTTTGATCTTTTTGATTCTTCTTCATTTTATCATAAAGGAGCTAAAAAATTGTTTTTATTTAAATCTTTTCAAACAGCTAAAAATTTTTATATTTTCTTTCCCTTTAAAATCAAAAAACTTGAATATAACGCAAAAAAAGGATTGGAAAAAAAAGGGACCGGGCTTGAGGCTTATTATTTCCGTCTGTTGTGCTGTGATCACTTTTTTACACAAACGGTTTTTATTTGCAGGCATTTTTTAGCGTTTCCCCGGGGGTGTAGTTTAGGAGTTTTCTCATACCCCCCATTATGAGATTTTTTAAAAAAAAATGAGAGAATGTGTCGAAAAACCTAAAAAGGGACAAAATCAAAACCTTGCTGCTAAACAAAAAATTAAGCTTTTTAGTTCACCCAGCAAAGAGATATCGTCTTTGATTTCCCCAACAAAAAAGGGAAAATCAAAAAAACAAAAATTGACAAAGCTGATTATTCATACAAATTATTTAAGTCAAACCAGCAAAGATCTGCTTGATTCTGTTGAAGAATTACGTGTAAAACCCTTGTAGACCTGAAACCTACTCCCAAACAGGAATTAAGAACCCCGGGAAAAAAAAACCAGTGCTTTTTCTGAAAAATAGGGAAAAAGAAAACAAACAATAAAAATACTTAAGGGAAATTTAATTTCCCCAAAGGGTATAAACCCAGAAAAAATTGGGTAAATTTAAAAAGCGAAAAAAAAAAATTTTTAAACCAGCTAAAAAAACCTTCCCAAAAAAGCGTAGGGGACTTAAAAAGAATAAAAGAGCTAAACCATCAAACATAAAAAAATCTCTTGGAGCTATGATAAATTAGCAAATGTTCTTAAAATTTTAAAAACAAATTTACAATTTTAAAACAGGGGCAAAATCTCCCAAACCCTATTCAGTTTGCAAAACAAAATACCCCCTTGGAAAAAAACTCGCTTGCAAGAAACACGTCAAGAACTATCTGGGGGTTTCAAAGTGAGTTACAAAAAATACGTTCTGATTTGCAATCTGTTTTATTAGAATACAGAGCTCTTTTATCAGAGCAAAAAGATGATAAATCCATCCTAGCTTTACAAGTTGATCGCTTACAAAAATTACATGCTGAGCAAAAATTACACTATTTAAACCCTATTTTGAATTAAATTTACTTTTTTAAAAGATACTTCCCCGATTTAAGAAATTACCCAAATTATCCCAGTAGTCCAAACTTAATAGCCCTTTTCCAATATAGGGCCTTTTTTTCCCCGGGCGCACTGGGGGAAACGCGGAAGCATGTCTTTAACCAAAAAATCGTTCTCTCAACGCCCAAAAACGTTGTTTTCCCAAGGTAGCAAATCCCTTTTTAAATCTTATACCCCTTTAAAGTGTTTCTTTTCCGAGTTTATCAGGGGAAAAACCCTCATGGGGAAAGAACATCGAAAAGTGTTTGCTCTGGGGTCTAACCTTTATCTCCCTTCAAGTAGGGTATTTTTCCCCCTGTTTTCCATGCTTTTTTAATAAAGGGAATGACTTTCCTAAGCAGGGGGATCACTTTTTTTTTCTCACCCCCGGGAGCTGATGAAAAAGTGATTGAAAGGGGGTTTTCCTGATTTTTTACCAGTAAAGCGAGGTCACGCCTTTACCTTTGAGCCATAATCAACTGCCTTCCCCTCCGCGTCCGCGGGAAAAAAAAAACCATCTACAGAGAGTCTCGGGGCCCTCTTTACCCCCAAAGCGTTCGGCAAGTTTAAAAGAAACCCTTCTTCAAAAAATTAAATCTAAAAACCCAGCAGATTGCATTTTCCCAAGCCATGCGTGTGCTGTTGAGGGGGGAGAAAACCCCTTGTTTAGGTGCATTTTTCCCAAGGGCTCCGGCCCGAAGCCCCCAGAAAATAGTATTCACTACAGGTCTCCATGGCGCAAATTTTTCTTCCATAAGGGTTACGATTTCCCCATTTTTCCATTTGGGGTTTTCGAGTTTTTTAAACTGTTCTTTTTTAAAACCCTTCCCTTCCCTCATGTCATCTGTCTTATTTAAAAAAAAAAAAGACTGGAAATTCATAGCGAAAATTTATATTCAATTCAAGATAGGTTCTTAACCGTAAATAATAACTTTTCATCAATAAATTAGATGAGCATAAAGCTATTTCTGCAAACATTATGCAATAGAAAAGAGTTTTTTACTGTATGGATATAAAATAAAACTTAACTATCTTGCAAATGTATTTTTCTTGGATTTTAAAGTAACACCAATCTTGTAATAGGCTTGAAATCTTGCATTTTAAACATCTGTTATTCAAAATGGTCTTTTTAAAAAAGGAACGACTGGCCCAATACGCCAAGTGATCAAAAAAAAAGGGGGTTTTTAAAGTGGGAAATCAAAGGGAAAAACCCCAAACCCGTGGTTAGCAATGAGTTTGTTAAACCGGGGAAAGGACAACCTTTCAATCGTATTAAACTCAAGCATTTAATAACAGGGCGTGTTATAGAAAAAACCTTTAAATCAGGCGAAAAGGTAGCAACGGCAGATGTAGAAGAACTAAAGATGCGTATGTTATACAAAGAATCCGATGGAGTTGTTTTTATGGACGATGAGTCCTTTGAACAATTTACCATTCCTCTTTACATATTAGAGGATAAACAGCAGTGGCTGCTTGAAGAGATCCTGTATGATGTAACCTTCTATAAGGGACAACCGATTGATGTTACTCCTCCTACTTTCATGGAAATGCGTGTTGTTGAAACAGCTCCGGGAGCACGTGGAGATACCGCTTCTGGACGAGTTTTAAAACCAGCGATTACAGAGAGTGGTGCAAAAGTACAAATTCCCATCTTTATCGAAGAAGGAGAAAAGATTAAAATAGACACACGTACGGGAGATTACGTCGCGCTGTCTAAAAAAGATCTCTTTTTTATTGTAAGCGGGAGCTAAATTAAAATTACTAAAATACCCCCCTTTTTTTTTTGCGGGAGAAAGGTTTTAGAAGTAGTTTCCCCTGCATTATCTCGAAGCCCCAAGACCCAAAATATCGATGAAATTTAAAAGTTTGTTTAAGCAAAAAAAATTAGGTTTTTGAAACATCCCCAGAATCCCGCATAAAAACGCCCCGCTCTCTTTTTGGTACCCAAAGTATTTATCAACCGGGTCACGTTTTCCGTAATCATAAATTTCGGTAGATGGCACAACCCAGAATTCCCCCATGTGAATGGTCGAAAAAGGAAAGGGTCCTTAGAAAAATTTCATTAGAGAAATTTGGATTTATTGCAGATGACCTTGGGTAATCTTCCTATTCATACTTATACCTACCGAGAAGCTTTCACTCAAGCTACAGAAATCGATTGTGATACATGTGATGTACAAGAGTTATTTGACTGTCTAAACCCATAAACATTAAAATACCCGTTTAAAAAGTTGGGATGGGGATTTTTTTTTGTTTAAAATTTAGTAAAAGGGGGTCCGTAGTAGAGCCCACTTTGGGATCCCATTTTCTGGGCTGTGATTACCGGGTTTTCCCCATAGAACAAGCAGCCCCTTGGGTTAAAAAACCCTTTAGTGAGCAAAAGCTCGAGCATGTCGTTTTGAGGTATATTATAAAACAGTAGAAATAGCCAATGGGTATCAAGAGTTTAACCCCACCCCCAAGAAAAAAAAAAACTACGTTTTGAAAAAGCAAACAAAAAATCGCCTTTTAAAGGGGGAAAAAAAGCTTTTTCCCATTGAGAAAAAAATTTTTCCCCAAAATCTTTGGGGGCCCCCCTTGCTTTTGGAGTTTGCCTTTGGGGGTTTTATCGCCTTTCTCGGGTCTTAAACATGGATTTTAAAAAACTAAAGCCCCCTTCTGCCTTTTTTCCCGGGTGAAAACCAAACCCCTTTTTGTACAATGGGAAATCGCCTTCCTGCTTGAAAAGCCCTGCGACTCACGCGAATTCCAGGAGCTGCTTGTTGGCGTTTATACTCTGCGTTATACATTCTTTTAATTAATTGCTTCACGAGATCAAGAGGTATTTGATATTGATAAGAAATCTCTTCAGGAGAAAAATATTCCTCTATATAACCTTGTAATACTTGATCTATAATATCATAAGGAGGAAGAGAATTACTGTCTAATTGATTGAACTTAAGCTCAGCTGAAGGGGGTTTTTTTAATGTAGATTTAGGAATGCGTTGTTTATGTAGATTGGCTAAGATATACACCTGCTGTTTAGTCAAATCTGATAGCACACTTAAACCTCCACACATATCCCCATAAAAGTGCCCAAAAAAACCCCCTTTTCCATTTTACTTTTTTTTAAACCCGTACTTAAAAAATAAGCATCCAAAATTATTTGGGAAAAAACCATTAAAATGGCCCCTCTAATACGAGCTTGCAAATTCTCCTCGGTTGCATCGAATTTTTGGTCTACAAAATAAGGTTGTAAAAGTTCAAGATATGCTTGAAATGGTTTTTCAATGGGAATCTGCTTTAGTGTTATTTTTAAGTTGTCTGCTAATTCTATAGCATCCAAGAGGCTTTGTTTTGAGTTATAACGAGGGAAGGGATGTAAAGCCCAAACATTTTTTATACCCCAATGCATCCCCTGCTATGCAAATACAAAGGGAATCAATTCCAAACCCGATATCCCAAGACAAGCTTTTTTAAATCCTAGTTTAACAAAGTAATCCCTCAAGCCTAATACCAGTGCCTGATATAAATCCTTGAACGGATCGATAATAAAAAGGGAAGGGGGTAGATAAAGTTTTGTTTTCCAGAAAACATTGTATTTCTTCAAATCCCCTTTTCTAACTTTTGCAGTTTAGCTTGCTTTTTTTAATAGGTACTATAGCCTGCAAATACAAGTTGATCATTAGCTCCCACCTGACAGCAAAGTATAACAGGACATTTCAATGTGCGTGCACAAGCAAGACATACTTCAATACGAGTCTCTAATGTTTGAAATCCATAGGGGAAACGGATAAGTTAAGGTTTAAAAATTTGGTTGCAAACCCAAAAAGGTCTAATACAGGATGGGGGGCATAATTTCCTTTTTAGAGTGCCCCAAAATCCTCACAAAACAAAAACCAATTCTTTTACCTTTCAATGGCCAAATACGGGTTTTTAAAACCGGTTCAAAATAGCGCCTCTCATCAAAGACATCGTAGGTAGGAAGCAACTGTTTGTCTTGAAAGCCTAAAAGTTTCCTATCGTAAATAACAGCAGCACTATTTATCAGAGATTTTCGGCCCCTCTTTTTTTTGGGGAACCCAAACCCAAAAAAAAAAAAAACCAGGGAAGGGTGCGGGAAAGACCTGTTCCAAATAATACGCATGCGCTTCAACAAAAGACCTTTGTAATAATAAATCCTCTGGAGGGTAGCCAGATAAAATAAGTTTGAGAAGAGGAAAAAGCGCGGGAGGGCAAACGCGCCGGGCTAAAGAAAAAGGATTTGGTGGTTTTCCCGCAAATCACCAATAATTGGGGTTTAAAAAACAAAAAACGCAAGACCCCAACCCCAAAAAGGGGAAAAAAAGAAAAGAAGAAAAAAAAGGGGGAAAAAGAAAAAAGGGGGGAGAGGAAAAAAGAAGGGAAAAAAAAAAAAGGGAAAGGGGGAAAAGGGGGGGAAAAAGAGGGAAACCCAAAGAAAAAAAAGAAACCGGGGAAGGGGGGGGGAAACAGGGAAAAAAAAGGGGAAGGGGGGGAAAAAAAAGGAAAGAAGGAGGAAAAAAAAGGGGAAAAAAAGAAAGAAAAGGGGAAAACAAAGGGGGGGAACAAAAGGGAAAAAAAAAGGGGGAGGGAAAGGAAAAAACCCAAAAAAAGAAGGGACCGGGGGAAACCCAGGGGGGGGAGAAAAGGGAAAAGGGCCGGGCGCAGAAAGAAAAGGGGAAGCGGGCCCCAAACCCACAAGGAGGGAAAAAGGGGCAAAAGGGGGGGGAAAAAAGGCCAGGAAAAAAAGGGAAGGGGAAACCCCCGGGGGGGGGAGGGGGAGGGGAAAAAAAAAAAGAAAGGAAAAGGGGGGAAAAAACGGGAGAAAGAAAAGGGGGGGAAAAAAGGAAACGGGGAAAAACCGAAAAACAGGGGGCCCAGAAAAAAAAACGGGGAGGGGACCAAAAGGGGGACCCCCAAAAAAAAGGAAAAAAAAAAGGGGAAAAAAAGAAAAAAGGGGGAAAGGGGAAAAAAACGAAAAGGGGGAAAAAACCGGGGAAAGGGGAAAGGGGAGGGGGGGGGAAAACCCAAAAAGCCCAAACGGGCCCGGGCCCGAGGAAAAAAAACCGGAAAAAAACGGGGGAAAGGGGGGCGGCCTTTGGGCGCCAAGGGGCCCGGGGAGGACCCCAGGGGAACGAAGGAGCCGGGGAGGTTTTTTTAAGAACCGAGGGAAAGGAAAGAAAGGGGGAACCTCAAAGGGAGCAAGGAGGAAGAAGAGACAAAAAATTAACAAAATTTTGCAAAAGAAAGGGGGATTTGCCGGCAAAATTTTTAAAAAGGCAAGGGTAAGGGAAAGGGGGGCCCGGGAAAAACCCAGAAAATAAAAAACCGGGAAACAATTAATTGAGGCCCCTTTGGGATCATTTAAAATGGGGAAAATTTTTTAAAAAGGGGTTCCATTCCAAAAAACCGGGCCTTTATAAAACAAAAAAAAAGCTCTTTGGGGGAAAAGAATTACAAAAAAATTAAAAATTTTTCACTTTTAAACAAAACCCAATTTTTAAAAAACCTTCCCAAGCATTTTTGAAACCCTTTTAAAATTTTAAAAAAAAACGAGCAAACCCAAATTCCCCAAGCTCGTTTTTTAAAAGGGGCCCTTTTAAAAAGGGGTTTTCCAAAAAGTTGGATGCTTAGTTTTAAGTACGGGTAATAAAAGTGAAATGGCAATGGGTTATTGCACTTTATATGGGGATATGTGTGGAGGTTTAAGTGTGCTATCAGATTTGACTAAACAGCAGGTGTTGGACAGGGGGCCCCTTGAAGATGCCCTAGAAACAAAAAGGAGTTTCTCACCCTAAAAGAAACCCCATTTGGGAAAAAACGCTGGATTTTTTTGATCAATTTTTTGAAGAGCTGCTTGCTTGCCGAACAGCTGGGGTGTATTGATGCCCAGAGACTTCTGTAGATGGTTTTTTTTTCCCGCGGACGCGGAGGAGGAGAGCAAGTTGATTATGGCTACAAAAGGGAAAGGCGTGACATCGCATTACTGGTGAAAAATCAGGAAAGCCTCTTGCAATCACTTTACATCAAGCATCCGGGGATGAGAAAAAAACAAGTGATCCCTCTGCTTAGGAAGTCATTCCCTTCATTAAAAAAGCATGGGAAACAGGGAAAAGTACCCATACTTGAAGCAGAAAAGGTTATGACTCAGAGCAAAACACGTATCGATGTTCTTTCCCATGAGGTTTTTCTCTGATAGCTCGGAAAAGAAACACTAAGGGATATAAGATAAAAGGCATTGCTACCTTGAAAAAGCAACGTTGGGTCGTTAGAGAGAACGATTTCTTGGTTAAAGACATGCTTCCGTCGTCTTACAGTGCGCTGGGAAAGAAAGGCAATATATTGGAACGGACTATTAATGTTTGGACTACTGGGATATTGGATGAATTTCTTAAGTCGGCAAGTATCTTTAAAACAGTAAATTTAATT
>JAFNEN010001870.1:0-20982 GCA_019343175.1 Oedothorax gibbosus
TTTTTACCCCACTGTAATGGTTTTTTTTTTTCTGTAGTGTGTGTATTTTTAAATAAATAAACAAAAAAACCCAAAAAATAAAAAAATAAAAAAAATTTTTTGGTTTTCTTGGTGACGCGAAAATTTTTTCCCATACGTTTTGTGCGAATGCAGGCTGGGAAGGGAGAAAAAAAGGTGGAGAGATGCCAAAAATTTAGGGCAGGACCCCGCCCATTACCATACTCGATTGATAAGTTGATATTTTTTTATTTTTTTCGCTCTTTTTTAAAAAACCCCTAGTAAATACCAAAATTTAAATAAATTTAAATTTTTATGAAAAGAAAGGGGGAAATCGATAGTTTTTTTTGGAAAAAAAGAGTTACCAGAAGATTTATAAAAATTTTTTTTGGCTAAAAATGGAGATAAAATTTTTTAAAATTTAAAAAATTTTTTTTGGGTTTTCTCCATAGCGGGGGTTTTGTCGTCTGTTTGTCCATTCGGGGTTTTTTTCCCTTTTAAAATTTGTTTATTTTTTGTTTTTTTAAAAAAACTTTATCCGTTTAATTCGATTAAATTTCAAGTTTTTAAGAAATTCCAAACCCGCCAAAACACCCGGGAAACCCAAAATTCGGGCCCCCGTTTTTTTTCCCAAAACCCCTTTCAAATTTCCCCCGTCCCCAACCAACCAAAAAAACCCTAGGCCCCCCCAAGAAGGAACGAAGTTTTTTTTTTAAATGGAGATAACCCCCCACCCGATTAAAAGACCCCAAGAAGGGGAAAATTTAGATAAAAAGAAAATTTTCCCCCTTTTCTAGCCCCTTTTTCTTAACAAATGATGAACAAAGAACAGAAAGCAAGAAGTTTCTGAAAAAAAAAAAAAAGAAAAAATATTTTTAAAAAACTCATTTTCGCGAAACGAAAAAAAATAACCGTAAAAAAAAAACAAGACAGCGGGACTATTGCTTGGGGGACGTAAAAAAACCCCCTTTATTTCGACATTCAAACAAATTTAGAAAACATAAAAAGTATTTAATTAAATCAGCAAAAAAATTTTTAATAAAAAAATTTTTTTGTTTTTTAAAAATTTTAAATTAGAACTAACTAAAAAAGTTTTTGGCTATTTTTTTCCAAGGTGTATAAATAGTTTTTTTCCGGGTGAGACAAATTTTAATTTGTAAAAAAGGGGGGGTTAAGTGACAGATCTTGACAAATTTTTTCTTTAAAAAAAGCTTTATAAACCCGACGTTGCACGGGGGTTTACAATTAAAACCCAATTATTTTTTTTATGTAAATTTTATTTTAAAACCAATTGACCCCCCTTCCATGTGGGGGGTTATAATAAAAATAATTAATATATATATATATATATATATAATAATTATAATATATAATATTATATATATTAATATATAGAATATATATAAAATATATTAATAATAATATATTATTATATTATATAATTATTTTAAATATATAATATTATAAATATAATTATCTAATTAATATATATAAATTATAATATAAATATAATATATATATATATTATATATTATATAATATATATTATATTAATATATTTATATATATATATATATATTATATATATATAATATATATATTATAATATATATAAATATATATATATATATATATATATAAAATATATTATATAGATTTTTTTCGGCGGCCGTCGGGGGAGGAAAAAAAAATACGGGTTTTTGGGTTTTTTCCTTGGGCGGTTTTAGTGGCGCCCGCCGTAATATAATTTTTTATGTTGCAAATTTTTTTAAAATTATTGGGTCTCACCTTAGAGTTTTTGAAATTTTTAGTATTTTTTCGTGTACATCTAATTTGTATTTAAGTTTAAATAATTAATTTTATTTTAAATTTTAAAATTTAAATTTAAAAAAAAATTTTTTTTTTTATAATATAATTTTTTCTTTAAAATTTTTTAATATAATTTTAAAAAATTATAATCAATATAAAAAAATATTTAAAAAATTTTAAACTTTTTTTATTTTTAAAAAAAAATTTTTTAATTTTAATATTTAAAAAAATGATTTTAATAAAAATTTTATTATAAAAAAAAAAATTTTAAATTTTAAAAATAGGGAAAGAAAGGGATATATATATATATATATATTTTATATATATATATATATAAAATTTTTTTATATATAATATAAAATAATTATATATTATATAATATATATTAATTTTAAAATATTATATATTAGATTTAAATTAAAATTTATTAATATATATATATATAATATATAAATAATTTTAAAATTTTAATTATATATATATATATATAAAAAATATATATATATTATATATATATAAAAATTATAAAACACCCTTTTTCTTGATGTATTTTTTTTTTAAAGGGGTTTTTTAAAATGAAAAAAATATTTCCCCCCGTCCCCTTTTTAAGACAGTCTCGATATTTTCCCCAAAGGAAGTTTTTTTTTTTTTAAAATTTTTAGGGAGCAAGAGTGCAAATTAGCGCCGGGGGTTTTTTAGCGAGGGGCCCCCCCTTTTTTTTAGAACCACTTTTTTTTTAAGTGGGGGGCCGACACCTGAGTTGGCCCCCCAAACGAAACCCTTTTTTCCCCATTTAAAAATTTTGATTCGTAAAAACAAAAAATTTTAAGAAATTTAAAAATTTTAAAAGGGGCCCCCAAATATTTTTTTAAAAAAATTTTAAAAAAGGAAACTTTTACGTCTTTGTTTTTTATTTTTTTTTTTTTTTAAAACAGAAATTTTTTTTAAAAAAGTTTAAAAAAATTAAAAAAAAAAAAATTTTAAAATTCCCCTTTAAATTGGGGAAAGAATCCTTTATCAATGCAGATTTGCCCCAAAAAACCTTTAAAAATTTTAATGATTTGGGGAAAAAAAAGGCATTGGCAATGAAACCCAAATTGAATCTTTCTCATGAGCACAAGAGGAAACCGTACTTGGGTTTTTTTTTGGGGGTTTTTCAATTTAAAATATATGGAAATTTTTAAAATCAATATGAAGGCGGAAGAATTTTTTTTAATTTTCATTGCCAATGAAGCAGCTTTTTCCCCAAAGTCATTTTTTTATTGAAATCAGCGGTTACAACAGTAAGTGCGTTTTCTGCTTCCGTCACATGTGAAATATTCCAATTGACTTAACATTGCCACAGCAATAATCTGATACCGTAATTATGGCGAAAGTTATCGGAATCAATGCATGTGAACTGGCCTAATACCTTTATTTAAATTGATTTATTAAATTTTATTTTATTAAATTTACTTTTTTAAGGATGAATGAAACCGAATGACCACGGGTCTCCAAACCGAAGTGCCTTTTTGGATCTATCCAATGAAGAAAAACCTCTAACTCACACTTCTCCGGTTGTATTAAATATTTTTACAAATTTAAGTCAGCTACATTTATGATGTATAAAAAAATGCATCATAAATGTAGCTGACTTAAAGGTCTCTTTCATCTCACTTTTGAAATTCGTTCGAATATTTAATTTTTTTTTCAATAAATATTTTTACAACAAAATATTCGAAAAATTTTCAAAAAATGGGATGAAAGGAACCGTTTATAAAAATATTAAATACAACCAGAGAAATGTGGCTTATAAATCATTTTTTTCTCCATTGGATTAACACAGAGGCACTTTGGTTTGGAGACCCGCGGTCATTCGATCCCATTCGCCGTTCATGAACGCTTAGTTTTGTTTCCAGATTATATCTTGGCCGGAAATACGCCGTTGTTTGTAATGACTATGAAGCCGTGAAGGAGGCTCTGAGCAAAACAGAAGCCATAACTAGACCTGTCGGTATCTTTAGTCCCATACCCTTAGGAACTGGTGAGAAATATTTACTACTCTCTATGATTCAATTGCTTTGAATTATTTACTTTTACAGTAGAGCTCTAATTATCCGAAGATTATCCGAATATCAGAAAAAATTCCACCCGGCCTGTTTGTCACGTTGCCTAGTAATTTTTTTGGCATGACATCCAATGTAGATGAACAGCAACATGAAGGCCGGGTATAAAAGTTTATCTTTAGCATATAATCGTATAAGCGTTTGTATACTAACTTTACTTGCTTTTATATTAGGTACTCATCTGTCATATAAAAAAGGCAATGGATTGATTCAATTTTTACTTCCGATTAACTCCAATTATTCGAATTTGCGACTGAATGTGGTTAGGTCCAATTACTTTAGGTAATTGGAGTACTACTGTAGTCAGAAAAGTTGCCAAATGATATTTGAATCAATTTTTTTAGAAACCCAAAGTCCGCGCACCATAATTTCCAAGAAATTAAAGAAAAAAAGCTAACAACCTTACATCGAAATTACTGAACATAAAAATTTAACAACAATCTTTTGAGAGGGATTCATTATTTCAACTTCAAAGAATATTAAAGAAGCATTATTTAATATTTAAAATTAATTTATCTATACATAAAAGGCAAAGTCCTGACTGACTCACTCACTCACGTATCAACGCCCAGCCAAAACTATACTGGAGGTAGAGCTACCAAATTTTAGGAAAATATTTTTTTATATCGTAGGCGTCATTTAAAAAGCGATTTTTCGAAATTCGAACCCGAACGGGTGTAGGAAGGCAAAACGTGAGCCGATTTCTCCATAGGATTAGCATTGTAATGAACTTTTAATTTATAAATTTCGTTTTCTAATTTGAAAGAAATTTCAGCACGTTCAGCGTGAGCGAAAATTAAGTATAATTACATAAGCACGTGAGTTTAATTTCTAGAATTGTTATTTCAATATCATTATTTCATTTTATTTATTGACTTCAAATCTTTATTTCATTTTGTTATACTGGGTCAGATTTCTCCAATTTGATTTTAATTATATTTCCGAATCGGGAACAGCTATTTTATAATTAACGTTCTCAACGATTCGGCGATTTGCGTTACGTTGCCAAACAACAAAAATAACCAAATGTGGTTAACATTTCACTTCATATTCCATGCAAATCGATAGGTATAGCAACCCTGCCTACTTTAAATTTTGAAGTTCGTCAAAGTCGCCAATGAACAGAACGGCCATTATAGCTTTACCCAGAGCTGAATTTAATTGATGTTTACAATTGGTAAGAAACGAAGATATGGCGGAATATTTTCAAAATTAATAAGGAGTTTGTACTTTATATAATAATTTTGCAGTCATACAAGATGATGCATATCTGTTTCGTTTTTCATTACTGTAACCTAATGAATCGTAGCCGGATTTGGCGACTTTTCAAAAATGTCGCCAAGTCGAAATGATAAAAACCCACTTGCTGAGATGGTTGCCATCTCGAAATGACCAAAAATACTACCTAATTTCAAAATGGACGATTAAAACAAAAGAAAAATTCATTAAATTGCAGACCAGATTTATAAATAAAGTGGAACCTTAAAATAGCAAAGAATTAATTTTAAAAAAGTTATTTTTATTTTTATTTTTAATTTTTTTAAATTTTTAAATTTTTTTAATTTTTAAATTGTTTTTTTATTTTTAAATTTTAAATTTTTTTTTTAATTTTTTAAATTAATTTTTTAAATATTTTATTTTTTATTTTATTTTAATTTTTATTTTTTTTATTTTGAATTTTTTAATTTTTTTTTTAATTTTGTTTTTTAATTTTTTTAATTTTTAATTATTTTAATTATTTTTATTTTAATTTTTTTTTATTCATTCATTTACTACTACCATACAGAACAAGTTCATTTACAGGTAGAGGACTAAAAAAAGGCAGATCACAAATGCAAAAAACTAAAAGGGAACATCAAAAGAAAAACAAGGAATAAAAATTTTAAAACCCAAAAAACAAGTAAGGTCAATTATAAAATATGGATAAAACAGAGAAGTCAGCAAAAAGTGTACAAAAAGAAATAAATTAATAGGACAAGATATTACACAAGCATCTTTTCTGAAACTCAATATCAGATATACTCAGTATAGATGTATACATATACAAATACAATTACACAAATAGGGAAATGATGTTACATTTTAACTTAAGAAAAGTATCAAAGAAAATATCGCTATGAGAGGGCAGATTATTAACTAGGTCAATGAAATGAAAAATGGATTGGTTATTAAGATAATTTTTTAAATAGTGGGTTTTACTTAAAACAATTTTATTACGGGAAATGTGTTTAGGAGCATAAAAATTTAGTAATTGTACTAATGCCGGACAATCAATGTTATTATTTAAAATATCGTCAAAAAATTTAAAAACACAGACTGTGATCTACGATATTCGAGTGTACATTTCTGCAAAATAGAGGAATAAAAATGGTTATTAGATTTAAAAGAAATATAGCGAATAAACTTATTTAAAATTAATAAACAAATAATTAATAAAAGAAAAATACAAGAAAGCTTCATAAATAAATTATATGCATTTAAGATTTAAATAGATTAACATTTAGAAATTGTCAATGCAATTGCTAATTTCGCCAAAGGTTGCCATAATACCAATTTGTCGGGGTCACCAGATTTGGCGTAAAATTGCCGGGCACGATTCTTTAGGTTAACCCAGACTTGATGTATGACGATGTCTAAGAATTAATATTGAAGCATGTTTTGGAGAATTTGGTGGTATTTGCTACAATATCTCATGACAGTATAAAGGTGATAACTATTCTATATCTGCTGAATACTCCTTCGAAATGCAATTCTCTGTCCATATAGAATGTTTGTGTGAGCAGCAGCAAATTAACTGCTCAACTGTTTTTTGATCCTTAAATATATACCGGGTCAGATTTTTCTTTGTTTATAAAATTGGCAATTTATTCAGGAGCCTGGATACAATCATGCGTCCACTTTTTTTTTCAAGCAAATCTTTTAAAAGTGCACTAAGTAAATCCGTTCTGAAGAAAACTCTTAGTGGTAATGAACCTTCCTACGAAGATCAACTATGCACCCCCACGACAAGTCCCCCGAGACCATGAATTTGTCAGAAGTGATGACATATGATACTAGCTGGAAACTCAAAAGAACGTCCTTTTTGTTTTTTGTTTTTTCCCAGCTTTTTGAGGGTTTCTATAGCTAGCTACACCCCCACTGTTTGGGGTGGTGGGACAATAAAAGAGAAATTACGTTTCGCCGCTTAGTAGTATGCACTCAAGGTCAATGGGGAACTTGCATGTATTTTTTTTATTCTTTTAAAATAATCTCCATGCGATTCTAAGAACATCGACATAAATTTTACCTCAATCCGACCATTAGTTTATTTTTTAATTAATTTTCAAAGTTTGCGATTTGCCCCGCCCCTTGAAAACGCTGCCTCTGGCCTTCCCTCCCCGCGTGACGTCAGTAGACCCAACTGGGAAAGCCAGAGATCGGCGGCTGCTGTGTTTTGCGAATGTCACTCTTCCTGATGCTTTTCTTATCGCGTCGAATCCATTAAAGTTATGTAAATTCTGGAAAATATTAGTGCATACGAATGTTGCAAAGTACCTTGTTGTATTAGTACCACGAAAAAACCTTTAGAAAAGCAGTTTTTTTTTAATGTTCCTTGAGTTGTAAAAGAAATGCTATTTTTATTCTTAATGGTAACAGACTTATGTTATAAAATAAATTTCTATGCAATTATATTATGTAATTGTATGTATTTGTACTTATAATTTAACTATATAATATAAATGTAGATTAAAATTAAATTTAATTGATTGAAATACCTGTATTTAAGATTGGGAAATATTTCTCATTACTACAGGGATTCGACCTAATAATGTACACACCTTGCAATTTTTAAATTAAATCACATATTTTATAAGTTACTTAGATATAAGTAAAATGCTTTTTTAACGACTTGTAACGCGTGTTACGACAAACATGTTCGAGCAGATATATTGTCTCTTATGTAATTATGTGGAACGAAGAATTCAAGTTTTGTACATTATTCTCGTAACAAGTTCATCCAATCCCTGTAGCTATGAAAAATATTTCTCATTCTTAATGCAGTTATTTTCATAATTTAAATTTAGTTTTAATTTGTATTTGAATTCAAAGAAGCAATTTAGTTTATAAACATGAGTATGTTATATGGTACAATTAAAAATAAAAATACCTGCTTCCTTTTTGAACATTGTTGAACCTAACTGTCAACACGTATTTTTTTTACATCTTTAGGAAAACTACAACACGTAGGTGTGTAACAGTAACTATCACCTAGAACCTCTGTCACACACGCGCGAGTTATAAAACTTGAAAACAAATTCGTAAACAGCATTTACTCAATTATACTTAGTTTCCAAATTGCGATCTCATTAACCTTCTTTTGTAAATTTAATCAAATTAAAAATGGCCAGATAATTTATCCAACCACTCTCTCTAAAACTTTTCTTTTTAATACAGTATATGTACATAATCATTTCTAGCCTCCGTGGACCTTCAACAGTGCCAGTTACACCTGGAATTATCTCTATTTTCTTTTTAAATGTCCATCAATTTTTTGGTTTTTCAAATTTAAAATATAATTTTAAATGGAATTTTTGTGATGAAATTTTGTTTAATTTCATTATTGATTTAATTCGTTTAGTTTCTGCACTACAAATTAAGTAACTTAAATTATCTAATAAGTTAAATGCTCAATAAAAACATTCTGTAATTAATTGATTTTTTCCCTATTTATCGCACTTAATTTATATTTTAAAAATAAAACATTAATTGTTTATTAAATGATACAAACATTAGTTATGTAAAACAAAAACTAATTGATGTCCATAATTAGTAATAATAAATGAGCAAAAAAAACTATTAACATTGGAATAACTCTATTTACATTAAAAAATATTTTTTTCAATTAAAAACAGTTTTAATTAAAAATAATTTAAATTAAAGTAATATTAATTAAAATATATAAATAAAATTTACGACAACTGCCCCAACCCCAAAATTTCTTTTCTAGTCGCGCCTAGGTGACGAAAGGACATATAGCATTTTTAAAAGCTTCCACTTTTAACTTTATAAACGTTCTGTGGGAGCTGAAATATATTTTCTGGTGTAATTTTTTCGTGGTACTATTACAACAAGTTATTTTGCAACATTCATATGCACTAATATTTTCCAGAATTAACATAACTTTAATGGATTCGACGCGATAAGAAAAGCATCAGGAAGAGTGACATTCGCAAAACACAGCGGCCGCCGATCTCTGGCTTTCCCAGTTGGGTCTACTGACGTCACGCGGGGAGGGAAGGCCAGAGGCAGCGTTTTCAAGGGGCGGGGCTAAGCGCAAACTTTGAAAATTAATTAAAAATAAACTAATGGTCGGATTGAGGTAAAATTTATGTCGATGTTCTTAGAATCGCATGAAGTTTCATTTACAAATGGTATTTCGCTATTTCCCGACACATGCAAGTTCCCCATTGAAGAAGGGCACGAACCACGACTGAAACGACAGTTTTGGAAATTGCGAAACAGTGTTGAATTTTGAAACGGTTAAAAGGTTTTTTTCCCCGACTTAAATTTTTCCGATATCATAAGTTAGTTTCAGCCCAACGAAATTCAAAATTTCCCCGACGGGGGGCTAGCCTTGCCCGACAGGGGGACTTGAGCCCCCCTAGCCCCTCTGCTGCCGCCGCCCCTGGCAAACTTTATTGCCCTCCGAAATTGTCGCCGGAAGGGATACAAGGATTTGACCCTAGCAATTTTATATAATTATTCTACGAACTGCAAATAAATTTAGCTACTGATATGTAATATATGAATTGAATTTGCGAAAGAAAATTGAAAATGGCAAATTTTGGATTTAAGTTTAAATCTAAAGTAAATGCTGGCGAATGTTTGGCGATTTTTCTAAAGTATATATGATTCTTGTATTCTTGTATATGAAAGCGATTCTAGGTGACAGTTAGTTAAAAATTCACTTGTTTTCTAAAAGAATTTCAGTGAGTATTAAAGTAACAGGAAAATAGGCTTTTATAGTTCTTAACTTCTTGTATTTACTTTGAAATTTATAGTATGACTTATAAAATTCTCTTTACTAGTGAACATCAGTTCAGAGTTAAAATTTATTATGAGCCCGAATGATGTTTCGTCCACTATAATTAAAGTTGTAACTTTATTACATTATTTTAATGTTACACATTTGAGGAGCAAACATTCAAACCATGCTTCCTCCTTCGGATTTTAATTTAATTTTAAGGAAATACAAAAAAAACCCAATAACTTAAAAAGTAAATTATTTTAATTATGTCCCTTTTATAGAAATTTTCAGTACTTTCGACGGTTTAAAACCGTTTCGCTTACTTAACGATCTTGAATCGTTTCTTAAACTTGGTAGTTCACAACCGTTTTCTTCTAAACTTTCTCTCAATAACGTTCTTTTGGGGACGTCAATCGCAAGATCTACAAGATCGCTTGTTTTGATTGCAACTCGTCAAAAGAATCGGTGGTCGCGTTGGTTTGAAGCTTCAAAGGTAACTTAAAGGTTGAATGTTTGAGTTGCGCCTGACGCAAAATCCTTTCTTTCTTTGAAATAGTATGTGTGTATTGTACGAGACAAAACCGTATTTAAAACAGAAAGTTTCCGTATTTTCCCGGTTTTATTCCGGCAACTCAGTTTAAAACAGTAAAGTTGAAGGTATTTTATATTTTTGCATGTAACTCTAGCAAGTATATATTCATTTAAAACTTAAATGTTTCAGGATTTGGTAGTGCCAATGTCCATGATTGGTCTGTACAGAGACGATTCTGCGTGAAATCGATGAAAGACGATGGTTTGGGAGCAGGACATGAATGGGAAGAACTATTGCAGGTACTATAACTACAACCCCTGGCAAAAAGTATCCGATCACCGAAAGCAGTGCCTTCGATACGTTTACATCAGTCGTCATTTTTTTTTACAATTTTAATATTTTTTCAAACCTTTCAGGTTTTTTTTGTGAAATATGACTAAATTAGTCAAAGAATGTTAAATATAAACAGAAAATATAATTATATTTAACAATTTTCACGAGAAAATACATTGAATCGTGAAGGAAAAAAGTTTCCGATCATCCCTTTGTGAGGAAAAAAATATTCGATCGCAAGCAAACGCAACGTATTTTAAGTGATATATGCAATTTTTTTTTACTCGGTGCATGCGTACAAGACCAAAGTCAACAGTATAAAAGGATGAATCGTAGTTTAACAGTTAAAACTAGTTTCGCATCAGCGGAAGTATGGCTCTAAAGAGAGAATTGAAGAGCTGAGTGGAAGAACGTGCTAAGTGACATTTTTGAAAAAATTGTGATTTTTGTGTTAATGATTATGTTATTACCTCCTTTAAACATAACAGCTTTCAATTTTTAAGAAAAAATTCGATTTCGTAGATTTTTCGTGAACGAAGTTGGTAGGTGCACGCGTTTTCGTCACTTTTTCAATGGAAGAACGTGCCAAGAACCCTTAGCATGTTCTTCCTCCGAAATCGTCCCGATTCAGACGATCGTTCAGTGGAAGAACGTGCTAAGTGACAAAGTTGAAGAAAATTGTCAGACTTTCGCTTTATTTATGTCGCATTAATCGCAAAACACTTGTTTTTTTTGTAGTTTTAATCAAAAAGAATTTTAAAATGTCATTAATTTTTTCAAATTAACTTTAATTATTAAATATAACCAATGAATTATAATTCATATAGCGTATAACCAGGCTTTGAGTGCATTTAGGAAAATAGTAGAAAATGCACTTTTATTTTAGAATTCAATCGGAGCTAAAAGTTTTAATATTTTATAAAATATCGTTTGCTTTTAAAGTCTTGTGTTTTTTATTCTAATAAACATAGTCTATTTAGCATTGAACAGATGGTATCATTAAAAGAAAGTTGCACCTGCCCTTTGGACATCGCATGTTCGCGTTAAAACAACATAACACCCCGAACATACATCAAAGCATCTGGTTTGTTAAAAAAAAATGAACTAGGGGTGCAAAAATCGTTTAAAGCAATTTTACGTTTGATCTCTAAAGCTGACGATCGCATTTTGTGCAATGCCCTAAACTCCTAAAATTATTAAAATGGAATTAAGAAATAAGCGGAAAGCTGTAATTTGGCTTGAAAGTGCGAATAGCAGCTTATACGGTAAGTACAAATTTAATCAAGATATTGCTGTGTTATGTAAAACTAGTATAATTGTTATAATAACTCAATATAACGTTTTATACTCTATCTCTTTATATTTATAAATTCTTAATATTTATTAAAATATAGATGACTTTAAAAAAGTGCTTTGCATCACGATTGTAAAAATAAATTGTTTAAACGATCATGCTAAGCTGTTGTAGAAATGCTGTAAATTAAAGAAGCTTTCTTAAAATTGATTAAATCCTTAATTGAAAAGGGGAAATAAAAACATAAATAACCTTAGTAATATAACCTTAGATTTATATTTTGCCAGACATCTTATTTTTACTTTTTTATATCAATGTTTGTTTTTACAATCAATTATTGCTATCCAAAAACTGTTTAAAAATTTAGTTTGCGAAAAATTACATCTTACATTATTATCTTTTTTTATAAATCTTTTAAATTTAATATTTATTTTATTCACTTGCATTTGTGTTTCTTTTACTATCTTTTTATATACTTTTTACTAAGTTGAGATTTGTCTTATTATTCTTCAAAGTAATTAGTTTATAATTTCAGTGATAATGGTATTTTTTAAAAAATATTTTCAATTAAAAACTTACTCATCTAACATTAAGCAAGAAGTTCTAAAATAACTAATATAACCTACTTTCTTTTAACTTAAATTACTCAAAGAAATCCTTATAGTAGGGACAGACGGACGAACAAAAAGTATATAAGATAGGTGTTTGATATCATACACTAAAAAAATTAGGGTTGAGTAACACTATACGACTTTCAATTACCGATTAATATATCTACGCTCGTTTAAAAGTTATGATATACCTTATAAAGTATTTTCAATTACTTTCAAACCTAAAAAGTTCTATGGCAGCTACTCTTTGCACATGCAAAATATTGTTGAAAACTTTATTTTGTCGTCCGACAAGTACTGGGAGCAAGTGTATCAAATTTTAAGTCTGTATCTATTTTCGTTTTTCAGCACTACTTTTAAAACCCAAAAAGTTTATAGCAGCTGCTAATTGCGCATGCGCAATTTTCTCGAAAATATTATTATGGCTTCTAACAGATACTAGGAACCCGTGTACTAAATTTGAAGTATGTAGCTCTTTTAGTTCGAACTGTAATATAGTTTCAGACAAACAGACGAATCAATGAAAAAAAACCCAGTTTTTTGTAATCAGCACCCTCCAAAACGTGTAGAAAGCACAAAATCTTTATTTTGGATTTTTTGACCTCCATCGCAATAGTTTCATTACCTTATATTTCATATTAGATAATTGAAAGTAATAACTTTAAAAATCGGACGGATAGAAAGGAAGTTAGGGGGGGGGGGGTAGACGGACGTACGGACAGAAAAACAGACGTACAGGCAGGTGGCCGAACACTATACATTGTAGTCTTCTAATTTTTTAATTTCGAACCAAAACAGAATTTTCAAAATCAGACAGTTTAGATCGGAAATTGAAAGGGATACGGACGGACGGACAAAATGATGGACGTACAGGCAAACAAATAAAAAGTATTAAAAAAATCTGTGAAGTCCTATCTTCCAAACAAAAAAAGAATTTTGAAAATCGGAATGTTAGTATAGAAATTATGAAACTCGTATGTATCAAATATACCTAAAAAATGTCACTTAGCACGTTCTTCCACTAAACGACTGAAAAAATCTGAAGCACTTCGGAGGCAGAACGTGCCAAGTGCAGGAGGCGTCAAGCGCGTTTTGTAAATGACGTGTTATTACGTAAAGTACGGCTAAGCCAAAAGCCACCAAGCATTTTGAAGAACCAAACTAAATTATCATGCAGAAAAAACTATGATTTTGTGAATGAAAGAAAAGTTACAAACTAAAAACTTTGAAGCTCATTATCTCGTTTTCACCTTTTTGTCACTTAGCACGTTCTTCCCACTAAGCTCTTCAATTGTCTAAAGACCTAAAAATTTTAATTGTTAAACTCTTAAAAAACGGAATATCTCAAAAAAGGTTGCTCAGACATTTGCCTACTAATGATGTCAAAAATCTTCCTCGAAGCTGTCGCCCACGTGCAACATCAAGTAGGCAAGACAGAAAATTTATTGATCTTGCCAAATCTATGAGAAGTTGTACGTAGAAACAACTTAATTGCGAGTGGTCGAAATATCGGGTAAAGGTATGTGCACGTACGAAGCGAAATCGTTTAAATGATAAAGGATTTCCCGTCTGCAAAGCCAAAACGAAACCATTAATGACTAAAAAACATAAGAAAAGTCGTCTGCAATGGTGCAAAAAACATAAAAGCTGGTCTTGTGATGGTTGGAAGAAGGTTATTTTTAGTGACGAATCTCGTATCTGCCTCGGAACTGGAGTTGGCGTTGGAATATTTGTGTGGAGAAGAGTTGATGAAAAGTTCAAAAAAGATTGCCTCAAAAAAAAACACTAAATATCAGCGTTCATTTGTGGTGTGGAATTGCATGACTTCCGAAGGAGTCGGTAAAATGTGTATAGTGCTGCGAACAATTAATTCTGAAGTTTATATTGACATTTTCGAACATTTTTTGATTCCTACCATCGAGGAAAGGTTTGGTGACTCCTCCGATTTCATTTTTCAAGATGATACCGCATCATGTCATCGAAGTAAACAGGTCAAGAATTTCTTAAATCGAAATGGAAATTCTCCAATAAAGACTATTGAATGGCTTGCAAATAGTCCGGGTATCAATCCAATCGAAAATGTTTGGAATGTTTTGAAAAGAATCATTGATAAGAAAATATACCAACAGATATGGAAGAACTACGGCTAGCCATCTAAGAAAGTGAAATCCCATCAAATTTATTCCACGAGTTGGTCGCATCCATGCCTCATCGTTTAAATGCAGTAATCGAGGCAAAAAGGAGGACCCACAAAATATTAAAGTGACTTGATCGCGAATACTTTTTTCCCCACAAAGTGGTGATCGGAAACTTTTTTTCTTTGAAGACTTTATTTAATTTATTTTTTCATCGTTAAAGTTAACTGCAATTTATTGTATTATCATTTATTATAACACAAAATAATCTAACTTTTGTAATAAAATACTTTTATTTGAAAAATATATTGAATTTGTGGAAAATAACGATTTTTGTTAACGTATCGTGGTCAATGGTTTCTGTGATCGGATACTTTTTGCCAGAAGTTGTACTATATATACTACACTATAACTGTTTGGGCTTGATTCGTTGTTTTAAATTGTGGCTTCAACAACGTTTTCAGTCAGGTTGTGATTCGTAATGTTTTTGTTCTAATCTGGATTGATTGAGGTCGTGAGTGGCAACATAAACGATGAATGAAAATAAATTCTTCCGATCGGAGGAAGAGAAGGAGTGGAAGCTGGAAGAAACTACGTCCCCTGAAATAAACCAATTAAATTTAATGTTTACTTTTGAAAATTAAAAATAAAGTAGTTTATGTACAGATTTTTTTAACATTCTTCAATTAAATACTAAAAAAAATGAATGTACTAGATATAGATATATTTTCATTTCTGAGATCCATATGATCATTATATTTCAGGAACACCGGATTTGGACAAACTGTCTATATTTTTTCACCTAGCGGCTCAATAGCTGAGAGGTAATACGTGTCCGCATAACAAGCCTAAGTTTTCGGGTTCGAACAGCGGCTGAGTCATCAGATTTTCTGGATGGGAAAATCATGGGCACGAATGTTGTATCGTCGGTAAAATGACAAAACCACGAATTTGCAAAAACACAAATATGCAAAGGATGGAAAACCGGAAACAGTTAAACTGGTTTTTGGCTTCGGTTAAATTGGCAAAAACATTTCTTTACTGAACCGGTTAAAACTGAAGAACCGGTTTGAAAAAACATTTTAACCGGCTATACTAAAGGTAATTGTTAGCTTGCATTATCGTCGCACTATAGCTACACGATGGCAGTTGGCGACGAGCGTCGTAATTAAGAACCACAGTCAAGTGACGAGCCGACACCCCTAAACTGAAAGAAAAATTTAATGCAGTTAAGCCTTGGTTTGTAAGAACGCAAAATCGGCCGCTGAGCTATGCGTCCAAATTTCCCGCTTTCTTATTGGCCTTAGTTGTCACGTGACCGGAGAGCCAAAAATAACGTTGATCTCAGCGTTCGTAAACCTCGTATCAGTCGTGGTTTGATTAGAGCGTCCAAAACATGCGAAATGGCCGATGTATCTACCTATTCCGTAGAGATAACAGTGGCCTTTGCTGACTACGCATGCGTTAGATGCGAACGCATAACTAGCCGTGAATTCTAACAAACCACCCAAGCGAAGATAGTACGCTGATATCGTAGAGCAGGGCGTTTTTTAGCGCCTTGAAGTGCGTCTTCAGTCCTTACAAACCAGAGCTTTAGATAAATCAATGGATTATGTATGGTGTCATAAAATAAATTTGGAATTTAAATGGATTTTTGTATGCTATGGTTTCATTATTTATTAGCACTCTAGCTGCGGATGCCCTAAGGCATCAAGAACTATGCTACCGGTAATGCTCTTCCTATGACACACATTACGCGGCAACAAAAATCTTCAGAAAGAGGAACAGGAAGTACTATTTTTTAAATAAAAAAAACGGCGTAACTTTTAATATCAATTTTATTGTTTATAAATGTAAAATGGTGTCTTAATGTAAAATATTCCTTCTGATAAGGCGCTTTTTGCGATTTTTATATTTTTCAGGAAGTATTCGTAATCATACCTTTGAGATATTTTTTCTGTAGAGAAATCGTTATCGGTTCGTTACATGGTTAGCGTTCTAAATTACGACTCAAGTCGCCAAAGCTTTAGTGTAATACATGTTAGTACACGTTACAGTACAGTTCGTACACTTAATGCTCCAAAGTCCCGACGCTGCGTACGATGTCGCCATTAAAATCTGCGTTGGGTGACACACCTGCACTCAGGTGCCTGCTCTTCACATGATTGTGGTTCTAAATTACGACGCTCGTTTCCAATAGCCCTCTTGTAGTTCTAGTCCGACGATATTTCAAACCTAACCTAAATAGACAGCCGGAATCATTCAACCAACCAAGCAACTAGAAACGGTTGGTTTTTATTACTTTTAACTAGTCCCGGTTAAAACCGGAAGGGAAAAAAAGAGCCGATTGAACCGAAAAGCGGTATTATTTAAAAAAAAAAACCGCAAATCCCTAGAATCTGCACATTCGTGGTTTTGTCATTTGACTGACGATATGATTATGTGGCATGTAAAAGATCCCTTGAGTAACCATATGGTTTGAGTTCTCTCGGCAAAAATAATATTCAGGATATTTTTAAATCCAAGAGAGCCCCAGTTTATTGTAATCGGGCGTCAAAAACAAGGCGAGGGGACGTTTCCCGATGGTCCCCAAAAAAAAAAGGCTCAGTTCGAAGTATATCCCGGGGTAGACAGGTACGCCGCCAAATCAGCGCTGTTGAAAAAAAAAAAATTTTTACCTCAAAACGTTTTTAACAATTAGGGATCCTAAAATAAAAAATTTTTAAACCCTCTGCCTTTTTTTTGGAAGAATAGGGAAGTGATAAGTCGATCCAGGCCCGTCAAGGGGAGACCATCGATTGGGCAAAAGGCCGGGGGGAATTTAAACACTGTCATGTTAGTTGGGCGGCTACCGGCTTCCCACGGGAGGTATTTTGGACCCCCTATTATTAAATTAAAGTGCCTGTTTTTTGGGGGGTTTCCCGGGAAACCCCCCGATTTTCCCCCCCTTCCCCCCTGGAAAATTTTTTTCCCCCTCCCCTGTTCAGAAAAATTTGTCCGGGCCGTTTCTTTACGAAGGTTTTTAAGCGGGGGGTTTTTGATCAAGAAAACAAACAGGAAAAACGGTCCCCCAAACCCCCCCCACCAAAAAAAAAAACTTAAAACCCACTGGGTGGGTGAATGGTCAGGCAGGGCGGAAGGCCCCGGTTTCCCCAAACCCGGCATTTTGGGGGTTTTGGGTATTTGGGGTTTTTTATTTGTTTGAGTTTAGTGCAATACGTGCTCCCTTAAAACTGTGGGGGGTCGAAAGTCCCCAACAAAACAGGTGAAAAAACCCGGGTTTTGGGGTTTTTGTGCGCTTTTTTCGAAAAGAGGGAATTGGGGTGTTTTAAAGCTTTTGGAGGTTTTGGGGAAAAAGGGGCAGTGAAAAAAATTTCGGGAAAAAAAAACCAACTTTTGTTCCCATGTGCAAAAAGAACCTACCAAAAAAATTGATCAAAAAGGGCCTTTCGTTTTGGGGAAATTTTTAAAAAGAAAACACCCGATGTGTTTGTAATACTCTATTTCCCAAAATAGACAAGTTTTCTTTTAAAAAAAAGTTTTAATTTTTTTTTTAACCTAGCTCATTCTATCTCAAAATTTTTTTTAAACTAAATAAAGAAAAAAAAAAACAAAATTCTAAGCCAAAGAAAAGGGAAAATGGGGTTTGCCCCCTATGGGGGGTTTTCCCTCTGGGGGGTTTTTTTCATCTTTTTTAGTGGTGCTACCAAACTACATTTGAAAAAAGGGTTTTAATAATTTTATATGCTATTTAATATTTTAAAGGGGCAGGAAATAACATTGGTTTAAAAAAATGTTACAGGGGAAAAGAAGGGGGAGACCCGACCACACGAGCAAAAAATTTTCCCCCTTGGACCCTTTCATCTTTTTTTCCCGCCATAGTCAATAAACCTTTTTTTCCCCCGGGAAAATTCAACGACAGGATTTTTAAAAATTCCGGGGAGGGGCGTAAAATTGGGGTTTTTTTTGTAAATGGTGTGAGTCCTGGGAAAAAATTTTTTGCCCTTGTTTTTGGGTTAAAGTATAAAACATAAAAAAAAAAATGAAAATTTTTGTGGTATGTATGTATGATGTATGTATGTAGTATCCCCCTTTTAAAATGGGGTCTTTTTATCATAAAATTGGGACAAAGTGGTTCATACTTTAAATTTCCCGATTTTTAACTTTAGAGCTCAAAAAGGTTTTTATGTTTAGAGAAAATTGAATTTTTGAAAAAAAAAACACCACTTTGGCTCCCAAAACCGATCAATTTTTTTTCCTTTTTCCCGATGCCACCGGCAAAAAAAAAAACTTAAAAAAAATTTTTACCCCAAAACATTTAAAAATTTAAAAGTTTTTTTATGAAATTGTAGACATTTATGGTGCTTTTATGGGTATTTTTTTTGGAATTCATTTGGGGAAAAGGGATTTTAACTTATAAAGAGCGGGAACAATAAAAAAAGTTTATGATCCTATAACAGGTTATATGGTCACATACTTGGATCGATTTGATATTTTTTTAATCCCTGCGAAGAAGGGATAAATTTGTAGTAGTAAAAAAAAAAGAGTCTGGGATCTGCCTTTTGGGTTGGAAAGGCCTACTTAACTCCATCAGACTTGAAATATTTAAATAGATTCCCTTTAATACCTACGGTGCACCCGAGTTTTTTTTTTTTATTTGATTTTTATTTTTTTAAAATTTAAAATTAAATTTTTCCCAAAACCCTGGGGGGGGCCCAAACAGGGGAGCCACTAAACCGTTTTTCCCGAGGCATGGTATTTCTGCTCGTTGAGTTGTAAAAGAAAAATTGACCTTTTAAATCATCAATAATCCAGAAAAATTGGATACTAAAAATTAGAAACAATCGTTAAAGTCTATATTTTTAGTTTCTAGAATATGTGATTGCACAAGGAACCATTTTTTTGAATGAAAATATTTTTAAATATTAAAAAAGGTTTTTTTAATTTTCGGCTTCTTTTTCCTTGAAAATTTTCGGAAATTCTGGTTTTGGGGGAAAGAGCAAAGGTTCTACAAGAAATGACAAATTTGAAAAAAAAAAGCGTAAAGAGGGCAGGGAATAACAAGATGTAAACAAATGCCAGTATGACGCCCCCTATGATAAAGGTATAAGAAATTTTTTTTTAAGTCATTATTTTTAAAGCGTCTAGCCGTAGTGGCCCCAGCAACCCAAGCGTTGTGGGGAACCGCCACCACTCCTTCTAGACAAAAGAGGTTGAGAAAAGTCGCAATTTTCTTTTGTGCGTAGTGCTATAAATTTAAATGAGTTTCGTGCAACGTTTAGTTTTACAGCGAGTGAGCAACCCTGGTTTAGCGCATTTAGCAGGAACCGTTGGAGTGGGTGCGATCATGTCCCGGTATCAATTTTTTGGCCGCATTTTTTATACAACAAAGTAAATTAGATGACTGGTAGCAAACAGTAGTAATTTAGCGTATCCCCGCGTGGGGTTTTTTTTGAGGTTGCACGCGTGGAAAACGCCACATGCTCCACTCATGTTTTTTGTGACTAAATTATTTTTTTGACGTTTCTTTTTTCCCGTATGTGGGGCAACTATCATGAGAATAAATTTGGGGTTGGCAATGATAATTTTTTTATGTACTAGGAAGCCTCCCCCTGTTAAAACATAAAAAAAACACTTCTGACGTCATGATATCAGAAACTATAGGGGAGAGAGGTGATACCGACCATTTCTTTGTGCTAATGAAATATAACAAAAAATATCAAAGACCCGTAAAAAAGAAGGGTAGAAAAAAAAAAAAAGTTTAAAAGTAAGCCAAAAATTTTGGTAAAAAAAGAAGAGAGTCCCTTAGGATAGGAAAGATATTAGAAAAAAAGGGAAACATTTTTAAAAAAGTTATTTTTAACTCAGTAAAAAACTTTGGAGAGATAAAAAAAAAATAAAAATGTTTGGGTTGATATTTTGTGAAATTTGGGCGAGGAAAAAAAATAAAGAAAAGAAAAATTTAAATTTCCGATACCAGGGGCAACGAAGAAAACATAAATAAAAAAAAAAAGTAGCCAAAAAACAGATCCGTGCCCAAAAAAGGGGGAAATAGAAAAAAAAAGAATACAAAAAAATTTGAGGCCTATCTTTTGGGTAGGGGGAAACCGTGGAATGTATAAAGCTTTAAATTCTTTAAGAAGAGGGGTATAACCACGA
>JAFNEN010001871.1:0-51572 GCA_019343175.1 Oedothorax gibbosus
ATTTTGGCATTGGCGGCTTTTGGCGAAGTTAAAAATTTACGTAGGGTAGCTATTCCCATCCAGTTGTAGGGGTTAGGGTTAGTTTGAATTATCGTCGCATTAAAGCTACACATGTGGGCTATTGGAAACGGGAGTCGTAATTTAGAACCACAGTCGAGTTACGAGCCGACACATGAGTAGGTACCCAATGCAATTTTTTAAGGGCGACATCGTACACAGCATTGGGAATTTGGAGCATATTTAAAGTGCCCTTCCTCTACACGGTTTATTATTCGTCGAACAATTTTGGTTACACGAGCCGTTTATAGGTCGGCAGTTATTTTGAAGTTCATTTAACAATCAAGCAATAAACCTCAAGTTGGATGATGAATCTTTAAAACTCTGAAGTTATTAATCTAAATACATTTTTTGCACTTTTTCTAAATGAAAAAAAAAGCGTATTTTTGCATTTAATATTTTTTGACATTTTTATAAAAAATTTAGGTTTACTTTGTTTACTAATCATACATACAAAATCTTTAAAAAAAAGAGAAAAGTGTACCTAATCAAATGGCTGAAAAATGGTGTTTTGGAATCAATACATTTGAAGCTGGCAACAAAGTTATGTTGGAATTAATGAACACCTTTTCCAACTACAACCTTATATTAATGTTTGTATTATATCCACTTTCGCATAAATGCACATTTTAGTGATTAAAAGTTAAAATAAAAATTCAATATTTTGAAGCGTCGCCGGCTTCACTGTTCCCTTAATCTACCTAAGTGTGGCTTATTTGATCCCCATTTTCATTGTCTCACCAAGTCCATCAATTGGTCCTTTACCAAGACTTGCAAGGTTGCCACTGTCCTTGAAAAGTGCTTGGAAAAAAACATCGATTTTCAAGGTCTTCAAAAACATTATCAACCTTGAAAAGTCATTAATTTTTTGGGCTTAAAAATTCTTAACTTAAGTTCACATTTTTGCTCATTAATTATTGTTAATGTATAATTTTAAAGCTCTTATACCCTTGAATTTTTTAAGGTAATTGACTTCCTCCCTCAAAATAAAAGGGATTTTTTTTAATTATTTGCAAATTTAAGTTTATTTTAAGCATTTAGTTAGAAAAACTATTTAAATAACTACTAAATAAAGAATCAATAAGAGCTACCTATTCTGTCTTTTACATCACTTGTGAAGTACTGAATTGTTTCTTTCTTATTACTTAGAATTTTGAATTTTTTGTTTTGTTTAACCATTGTTATGACCAAAATTGGGTACAGAGAAATACCATTCAATGTTGTCTAACGATTAGAACATCGCATAGAGATGAAGTAGTACTTTTAATTAAAGTGTTCTCTGGAAAGGAGTTTTTGCTTTCGTTTTCTTTGAAGGTTTGAAATTTACCATTCTAAAAGTCTTTCCCTTTGTTCTATTTTTTTTCCGCTGCTGCTTTAACCATCTTATCAATCAAAATTATCAATATATAATAAATCTACAAATATTATACAGCTCATCTACAACAGATAAATCAAACAGAAGCTGTGACTAACACTACAAAGTTAAAATGTTTTATAAATAGAGAAAATGTTTTTTATTTTTAAATGTGGTATTACACAGAGGTACACATAAAAAGAAATTATATTAAAAGCCTTTGAAGCTTTATTTTAAAAAGTTAAAGAAACTTTTATGTCATTTTGTGACTTACACTACAGCCAAAACAGGGGATTTTTATCTTTCTTATTAAGTAACTTATGTTTATAAATGCCTATTACATGTATGTTTTTAAGATAGTTATTGTAGTGTATCTTAATAATTAAACCTAAAAATTTGATAATATGTGATACTTACCATAAAATTCAAGAATTCAAAATGATGAAAAAGCTTAAACCATGCTTTCAAAACAAAACACACTATGAAAGTGCAGTGTTGCCACAGATAAAAACAATAATAGTTTTTGATGACACATTTTTGCAATTTAAACTTTTCTAAATCACATATCAAAGTTTCAACTGTAATAAAATATACTTTTTAAATTAACTTGTGGTATTTACAAGGAATTAAACCACATTACTCAAATCTTTAATGTGTTGTGTGCTTGATAAATAAGATTTTAATATAATATTTCCTCAATTACCTACTTTATGATTTCTTTAGAACCTGAATGATTCTGTTGTGTGCTTAATTAATGAATCTGTAATCTATTATGTGCTTAATTAATAAATAAGATTTTAACATAACTATATAATTTTAATGTAATTATCGTTATTACCCTTTTTGTGGTGGGCCAAAACGCATACATGTGCTCCATGGAGGACTTTTGGTCCCGTATGCAACCTATAAGCGGTCTGTGCAGCCAAAAAGTCTGATGATTAGTAGAACCCTGCAGAGAGGGGGTGCACTTTACATATGCTACAAAGTCCTAACACTGTGTACAAGAACACACTTAAAAAGTTGCATTGGGTGCCTACTAGGGTGTTGGCTCGTCACTTGACTGCTGCTCTAAATTACAACTCCCATTGCCAATAGGCTTCCTACACGATTATTCAACAGATGTAAAATTTTATTATTAATTTTTCGATTGTAATGATTTGCAGTCTTTCGTAAGCTACTTATCAAAATAAATTTTTTTGTGATTAAATATAAGGTTTTAATACGATAAGTATTTGCATCGTTGTAACCTATCTTATTTAATTATCTTTCAGAGACTTTTGCAACGAGACCCTCTCCTCGACAACAAAGTGCCTACCCTTTTCGTGGTGGGCCAAAACGCATATATGTGCTCCACGGACGACATGGAGGACTTTCGGTCCCGTATAAGGGTCGAAACCGTGCTGGTGGTGGTGGGTGGGGCTGACGATCTCCTCAGAATGTGCCCTGCAAAGATGAAGTGCGAATCGGCGACGCAGAGTATTGTGGATCGATGCATTGTAGTGAGTAACTTTAATTTTGAATGTTTTTTCTTGAAAATTTATCCTCTTTACTCTTAAAAAAATCATATGCATATATATTTCTCCAACGGGGCTGCAAAAATGGAGGTCAAGCCTTTGCAGACTCGGCATATTCCCCAGAACTGAGAGCCATTTTTTTTGTGGCACCATCTAGACGACTCTCGCTACCAATTTTGATGCACAGATTACAATGAATCTGAGCTCTCTGTGGATGTTAAAGTATGCCGAGATTTAATTTTGCAGAGAGAACCCAAGCCAAATGGGCCCTTCAGGGATCTTTTACATGCCACATAATCATATGACATGCGTGCCCGAGATTTTCCCATCCAGAAAATCCGACGACTCAGCCGGAGCTCGAACCCGCGATCTCTGGCATACGAGGAGGACACGTTAAACCTTTTAGCCACTTAGCCGCTTCATATGCAGATATTCCTTATATAAACACATTTTCAATTAATTATGTACTTAGAAGTATGATTTGCAAGGAATTTTGAATTCATGTGTCGGCTCGTCACCTGACTGGTTCTAAATTACGACGCCCATCTCCAATTGCCCTCGTGTAGCTCTAGTGCGACGATAATTCAAACCTACCTACCCAAGGAATTTTGAATTTTTTTCATTTAACAGGTTTGAGGTCACGTCAGTTTAGAGGAATTTGAGGGTTAAAAATACAGATTTTTGGTGTGCTATGAATAAACAAGCTTTGTCAGTTTTTTTGTGATTAATAGACCATTTTAACTTGTATTAATATAAAATGTTCGATAAATTAACCACTGAAAAATCCTGCGTAATCTGCTTTGACCCTCTTGTCATTTTTTTAATACAAATAATAAATCAGCTGCTTCAATATCAGTATTTTTGGAAAGCTTGAACAATCTAGTTTATAATAAAAGGTTTGTATTCTGAAAAATTGTAAAATGAAGTTGACAAGTGAATTCTACAAAGGTTCATGTATGTGTATCTCTGGAGCGAAGAGGTTATATGTTTTTTCCCTATTTAAACTGATTTGTCCGTAATGTAAAAGAAATTCCTCATATTGATTTCCCATCACTAATAGAATTAATTCATTGCTTTTTTTTACGCTTCAACTTTTCCTTATGTTGATTTTTCCCTTTAATTCCCCTACTCTTATCTGTCCATTATGTGTGTAGTTCAGATGTCACTTCAGCTATTTATGCTTGTTTAGTTCACTTATATTGCAGTCTGTGTTTATATATGTACAGTCGAACCCCATTAACACGAAGGGAACACTGAAACATTTCGTGTTAACCGTCAAGAATTCTTTTTTACATTGAACCGGTGAATAGTTTTAAAAAATTGCAAAAAATATTATAATATAATACGCTAATAATACAAGCATACAATTAAAAATTCAATTAATATAGTTCATTTTGGAGCAGCATATACTATAGGAAAGTTCTTTTCTTGCAGATTATATTGCTGCATAGGCCGCTTCAATTATATCCCGAGTTTTAAAAATCATTGAAATTGTGTTTTTTTTAGCTACACCATATTTAGACGCAATTTCCTCTTTTTGTGAACATTTGTCGTCAATATCATAACAAAATTGTTTTGTTTCTAAAGAAATAGACTGCTGCTTTCGATTCATTTCGAATGAAAATCAATAAGTTTTGAATGCGAACCAATTCTAATTTCATGTTCTTTACCTTTCACCTCTGTAGCGAAACACATACGCTTTTATGACATAATGGATCATCCTACATTTGCTGAATTATTCATTGAATTAAAATTGACGAATTATCGAAGATCTCGTGATTTTGTTCAGATTTTTGAGCAACAACTGTCAACTCTTTCTTCCTGACAGAATCGAATCGGAGCGTTTTTTTAAAATTATTGTTTTAGAAATGCAGTTTCAGTATTAATTATTTGTTGAACAAAAAGGAAAAATTATGATCGCCACTTTTGGCGACTGGGGTTCGATTTTTAGGTAGCCACTTTCGATGTAACAGTCACC
Organism: Oedothorax gibbosus; assembly: GCA_019343175.1. Lineage (NCBI taxonomy): Eukaryota > Metazoa > Arthropoda > Arachnida > Araneae > Linyphiidae > Oedothorax > Oedothorax gibbosus. The sequence goes on from JAFNEN010001871.1 coordinate 4,904, forward strand.
AGTTGGCGACTGGCGACCGCTAGAGCTTTACTTGACGGTTCTAAATGACTCCGCCTTTTGTCAATAGCCCTTGTGTGGCTCTAGTGCTACGATAATTCAACTCAACCCACAGGGAAGATGGATTTCTGTGCAAGCTTTTTCTTCCACTAGAATGTTGAACAAAGAATTACAACAAAAGATTTCTCTGTGGATTTAACCCTTATTTACGTTTAGAGATTCAATATAAATCAGTTATTTTTTGCCTGCATTTTACAATTCTTTCTCTGCAATACTTATTTCTTATATGTAGTTGAAAATGTTTCAAGTTAAAAAAAAAAGTCCTGTTAACTTATTCTTTAAGCTATTGCAAACAAAAAGTAGTCGACTGTTTCTGAAATATGACATTATTTCTTGTGATCAAAAATTAAACCTAACCTCTGGTTTTTTCCAGGTCAAAATCGGCAAATTATACAAAATTGCTAATTTCTCAATCTGTTTCTTAAATTAGAATGTATACATGATGCTGAAGTTGTTGTTAGAATCTCTTAAACAGCATCAACTATAATTTTTACATCAGTTTTATTCAAAATTTGAATTTGATTTAAATAACGATTTCAATATTTTTTTTTCCAGGAAATATCCTTACAACTGTATAAAAGTTCTTGAGTTTTACTCTCAAAAACGTCCTAATTAGCCAACCTATTTCCAGGACAAATTCAGGCAATTCCTGACATCGGTTGTGGCAATAGTTATTTCTCAAAAATAGTTTTAAATGTTTCAAGTTAAAAAAAAAGTTCTAATAACATATTCTTTAAGCTATTGTGAATAAAAAGTAGTGAACTGTTTCTTAAATATTATGTCATCTAGTGCGATGATAATTTAAACCTAACCTGTCCGCGCTTTTTCCCAGGACGAAATCAGCGAATTCCTCACCTGTGTCGTGGTCGAACTCTCCTCCACCTCTGCCGTGGCAACCCCGACTATCGCCTCAAAGCCCTGCATACCAATCGTAGAATAGGAGGATAACGACCGCGATGCCACCTGGTTGCCAGATCAGGAGGGAAAGAGAAGGAGGCACAAACCCAGGGAGTATTCGCCTGAATTGTCGCCAGTGAGGAAACGCCAGAAGCATCATTTATCCAGACAGGTTTGATTGGAGCTAGAGCTTAACTAAGTATTTAATTCAGAATATCATGTTTAAAGTGTATGCTGTGTTATTATACATGTGTATAAATTGAATTTTCAATTTTATTCTTGCAATGAAAACGAGTTTCCCTTCAGCTGATTTGCTTATCCCTCAGGAGTTTAAAAAATTACTGGAGTTATTTAAATTAAATTAAACAAAAAGTATAAATATAAATAACAAATCACATGGCTGAAAACACTGAGGGACATAGTTTCTTACTTTTCTACCAGGCGATTGCATTTCAATAGATCAGATAAAAGATAGTAAAATACTATTTACATAGCAATTGTATCTTTTAAAAATTGAACTTTATTCCTAGTTTAGCAATGAAGCTTTTAGTTAAAATCTTTATGCAAGTATTAGTTTAGATATTAGTTTTTGGCTCAACATTTCATTTGTGTTATACTTTAGTTTTATTAACAATAGTTTGAAATCCTATAACCTTGTGTTTATTTTATGGTTATTATCTTTTTTTTAGAGTACGTCATCTGAGTATAGGCTGTCACCTACCATCTCAGAGAATTCCACTTGTGGTTCTGAAAAGGCTACAGTTACAAAGCCCGCTAAGTATTTTGTTTTTGAGATATTTTAGTTATTGTATGGTCAAAAGTGTTTATCACAAACTCAATGGTTATATAAATTATTTACAAGCTTGTCTAAGTCACTTTAAATCACCAATAGAGCTCTAATAACTATAATGTTATGTTATTCTGCATGAAATTGACATTTGAAGTTTGAAAAGCCCCTAAAATGTTTGTCCAAAGAGTTTTTTGTGAGTAAATCATGAATTTTATTGCACTTCAATGGGAATGTTTCAGATGATGTAACACTCTTGTTTTTATTTGTATCTGTACTGGAATTCATTGGTTGCTTTGGTTTCACTCTCAAAATGACAGATATAAATGAAAAGAATTTTTTCTTCCAAGGGAAGTAGTCTTTAAAAAAATGTTTTGAACAAGCAACAGCACAGCAAGAAGTTGGCATTTAAAAAAATTAATAAGTTAAATATTCTTAGAAAAGTAACTTTTGAATACCAAAACATAACTAATTCCAGGCAATAAATGACAACAAACTGTTGGAGCTGTTGCCATTCATGACTTGAAACAATCCCACTCCTGGTTGACATGTATCAAACCATTGTTTTTTTTTTTTTTTAAATTTTGTCAAAAAATACAAATACAAATGTCTTTTTGGTTACAATGTGTTTTATTATAACCATGTTATTTTTTGTTACAATTTGTTAAAAAAATATTTAGGATTATTATTAAATTTTTATTTAATTTTGTAAATACCTTCTACTTCTCTTAAAACAACTCAACTCATTTCAACAGTTGTATCCCTGTTTGCTGGTAGTCTGTGTTAATTGATTGTTAATTGAAATAGCAAAAATGTCTGTTAGTAAAATAGAATTCAACTACTCTTATGAGTTGAAAGTTAATGAAAATAAAGGGTCTATAAAAGCTATATTTAAAAAATGTACAGGTATATTTCTTAATTAACTTTATTATTTTTAAACCTATATTTTAATATTGTTCAAGGTTTGAAAAAAAGTGGTTAAAACCAAAATAAACATGGTTTAATTTTTTTTCATCACTCCTTCAATGACTTACAAACATTTATTGCCAGTTTTTAGCTTATTGACATCTTCATCTGACTTTAAACATGTCATATTATTGCAACAGTGGTTTAAAACCTTAGTCATTGATTAATGGGGTGATTTATAATCATATGTAATTTTGATTTTAATGTCTAGTGATGTTTTGTTGGTTAGCTTTATATTATTTGTGAAACATATAAACCTATCTTTTCATGTGTTAAAAACATCTCAGTTTGTTTATCTCGATAATTAGATAAGCGGTGTAGTTTTTTGTAAAAAATATTAGGTAAATTAAAATCTCTTAAAACGGTGCACTAGTCAATTTATCTTTGATAATTTGTATTCTTTATGAAAGTCCTTGTAGTTTCTTTTTCAACTTTTTTTTAAAAAGAGGGACTAGCTAATGTACATCTACTGGATTTGTTTTTGTTATCTAAAAAAAGTGGAATTCTTTTTTCCGAAATATCTGTTCTCTGAAACTGTTCTCTGATATTTTTCCCATCATAAATGTGCTGTTAAGCTTAATCTTACTCCTCATTTTTGCATTCATGAAATTCATCGCTGGTTGATTTAGTATAATTTGAGTAAAAAAAAATCTAATTTCTGTTTTTAGTAGTTTCAAATTGGTTTGTAGTAATCTTAATTAGTTTTTAGTAATTTTCCAAGCAACCAAATTCTGATAAAATTTTCATTATTTTCAGCCAAGAGACCAATCCCCTCCTACACTCCTGAACTTGAATATCCCCCTAACAAGAAAGCAACCAAAGAACCAAAATTGCCCTTCTGTAAAAGGATTCTGCCGAACAGGAGCGAAATTGTTGACGTTTATGCAGCCTTTGGAAGCGATTATAGTTTCCTGCCGAGGCCCCTTACACCACCCGAGCCGGAGGATATTACACCACCCGAGCCGGAGGATATTACACCACCCGAGCCGGAGGATACACCACCCGAGCCGGAGGATACGGTTTCAGAGGAGGAGATTGAGTCTTTTTTGGCTGAGTTGGCAGGGGAAACGGAAGGTAAGGGCGTTTCTTTTTTAGACATGGTTTGCTCTGTTGTTTTAGAGGTTGTTTTGCTCTGCAAAATGGTGCAGATTTCTAAACTTAGAGGATTTTCGGCTGTCCTCTGTAGTTTAGTATGGAGTGGTCTAAAATGTAAATTGGTCACAGACCACCTATTTTAATTTTTAGAAGCTTTATTAAGATTAAAAGTATATATGAGCATAGTAAAATCAGTTGGAATGATCGTGGACTCGGCAATTAAGTTTCTGTTTCCACATAGCCCAGCAGTATATATTAAAAATCTGATTGAATCTTTTAGACATAATTTGTAAAAGTAGTTAGTTATTTAATATTTTCTAGTGTATAATTTATTTTTGAAAAATTAAACTATTGGATCAGTTTTGTGTTCTAAAGTCTTATAAGACTGCAAAATCAAGTCTGTAATGAAAAGAGGAGAGGTTTAAATAAAAAAGGTAACTTCCTTAATCCTGTTATAACAGCTTATATTCGTTTAGTATTAAATTAAAATTGATGTTAGTATATCAGAGATCACCCTAGAAATGAAAAAGGGCAGGGTGCTGTCAAATTATAAAAGGGCAACTTTTGACCAAAAAGGGCACCCCTACCGTAAGAGGGCATGAAAATAAGCTACAAACGTATATTGTGTTCCCCTAGTGCTCCAAGGTACATAATGCATAAACAAGCCTATTTATTTAACTCTTAAGTGCTTTTTTTTAGATGGAAAAATTCATAAACGCAAAACTACCTTCTCCATTTTGTAAAGATAGTGATATAAGTATATATTTGTGAAACTCTTTAGTGTGGGCTTGTAGGTGGAAAAAAATGTAATTAAACATTGCCCAAAATGGAAAATGCACGTCAAATATAACGATTTACACATTAAGAAAAGCAAGTTATCAAGTATAGTTTTTAGTACATTTTTTTTAAAAAGGCAAAAAGTTTGAAATATATAGCTTTTATTCCCTTAAACGTATACGATACAATTCCACTGAATTAGATCAGATGAAATTGGAGTCTGCCCTACTGTCTGAGACCAAATTTGCTTGTGTATGAACATATAAGTAAATTTTTAGACAATTTGTAACATAAATTTTACAACATCTATCTTGTCAATAGGCAAAAAAATAATTTCGATTTCTTCAAGAACGACTTGTTCATATAAAATTAAGTATTTTCCTTGAATTTTGTTGTATTGTGTGGCAAAGGAAAAAAAAAATATTATGGATTCCTTTCAGCTACTGTAAACTATTTTTAGAAGAGTCATTTTTAGAATATGACCTAGTATATTTTAAGAAATATACAAAATAAAAAAATATCACACAATTGTTTTTTAAAAATTTAGGAGTTTTTAAAACACCAGTGAGGAAATTTTATAAACATTAAAATGTATTTTTTTTCTAGAAAAATTGATAAATATTATCAAATAATTGTTATGATACTCTTTTAAATTCTTTTTAATAATACTGTTTTGGAAAATAACATGCTCCAAATTAACAGAATTGTTTATACATAAGGTAAAAGTTTTGCAATCCCTGATTTGAAAGAAGTTTTAAAATGTTTTAAATTGATGTAAAACTTTAAAAAATTCTTTTTTAAAAATTACATATATATCTCTATTTAAAGTTCAATTTCTAATAAAATAAAATTGAATCACATAACACTGAATAGTCAAAATTGCTTTTTCCGGAACTAGAAAAAATAGATTCTACTACGCGATCACACCACCGCGAACTACAATCCGAGGAGTCGAGGTTTAGTTTGCTGATTCATCTTAAACTATAAAAATAAGACACCACACATATGGCAAATGCAAGAAAAAAGATTAAATTAGAAAGCAGTATCAAGTATAAGTTTTTAGACATTTTTAAAAGCAAAAATTTGAGATATTACTTTTATTCCTAAACGTATACGATACAATTCCACTGAATTAATCAGATGAAATTGAGTCTGCCTACTGTCGAGACCAAATTTGCTTGTGTATGAACATATAAGTAGCATTTTTGAGTACAATTTGTACATAAAATTTACAACATCTATCTTGTCAATAGGCAAAAAAATATTTCGATTTTTTCAAGAACGACTGTTCATATTAAAATTAAGTATTTTCTTGAATTTTGTTTATTGTTGGCAAATGAAAAAAAAAATATTATTTATTCTTTCAGCTACTGTAACTATTTTTAGAAGAGTCATTTTTAGAATTGACCTAGTATATTTTAAGAAATATACAAAATAAAAAAAGTCACACAATTGTTTTTAAAAATTTAGAGTTTTTATAAACACCAGTGGAATTTTTAACATTAAAATTATTTATTTTCTAGAAAAATTGATAAATATGTTCAAAATTGTTATGATACTCTTTTAAATTCTTTTTAATAATACTGTTTTGGAAAATACATGCTCCATATTAACAGAATTGTTTATACATAGGTAAAAGTTTGCAATCCTAATTGTCGAAAGAAGTTTAAAGTGTTTTAAATTCGATAAACACTTTAAAAATTCTTTTATTAAAAATTTACATATATATCTCATTTAAAGTTCAATTTCAATACAAATAAATGAATCACATAACACTGAATAGTCAATTGCTTTTTCCGGAACTAGAAAAAATAGATTTCTAACGCGATCACACCGCGAACTACAATCCGAGGAGTCGGGTTTAGTTTGCGATTCATCTTAAAACTATAAAAATAAGACACCACAGCGATATCGCCACAAAAAAGCAAAAATTACGAGGCGTCAAGAAAAGGATTGACCGAACTATATGGATCGATCTGTCCTGTATAAGCTGTATTTTTTTTTTTGAAAAAAAATTAATGTTTGCTAGAGTAGTGTTTCTATCCTTAGTTCCAATTTCGAACATAAGTTATAGAAAAACTTAGCTGGTCTAAAACGTTGTAGTTGCTTATTAGAAATGTATTTTTAGTGATCTACTTTAAAAAAAAAATCAGTTTATCTAACAGCAATTCTCTAAAAAGAACGCTTTTACGACCAGATTTAAGGTCGGATCGGGGTCAATTTTCCAAAAAGTAAATCTAGCTTTCCCGCCACTACTGTACATCGTTTGCAATTTTCGTGTTCTTTGAATGACCTTCAACCATTGTTAACAAAGAAGAGTACACCAGCCTGAAAAGTTGAACAAAGTCAGCCCGCCCCCCGTTGTTGTTAAAAGGGGTATTTCGATAGACCCAAGAATTGCCCGAGTTGTCAATAGGAAGCTTCTTTCTTTCAGATAACTGCAGTTAACAATTACAAGGTAGGGCCATCCATTATGTACGTTGAAATACCTGGCCAAAGTAACGCTTGGACACGCCCTTCCAAAAACAAATCACTGGGGTTGTCACACTAGTAAAGGGCTATCGCCACGGCAAAGAGTTGGTTGAGAACCTCACAGAATGGAGGGGGGGGGGGGATAAAGTGAAAAGTCATGCGGACAATCTTATTGATTGTCCATCTCGTGTTTGTGGAGGGGGCGGGATAATAGGTCTAGAAGTGGGGGGGGGGATGTTTGGTAGGGGGACGCTAGAGATGGGTACTGGGTACGACAGCAGTTATCGAAAAATTCATTTGCTATTTACGCTAAAGAACTCTCAACATGTCTAAGAAACAAGTGATTTTAAGTTTGGGGAATCTATGTCAGCGCAGCGAGCATTGAAACAAATAGATTTTATAATGTTAAATTTGCGAAACACGAAAGACGTTTCAATAAATACTCTTTTTTCAGAATTTAAAAACAAATAGGAAAATGAGGTACTTTACGAAAGATTGAAAAACAAAATGAAAAAAGTAGAAATTCCTCCTTATTTTTTGCATATATAATTAAAATACTAAATAAATAAAATGATGAAGATTGAATACTTTTCTTGATTTTTAATACCAAACCATTGTTTATAAAATTGATTTGAACATTTAAGCAGCTCCGTGATGATACTTCTCAAGTCCCTCAACGACCGATTTTCCTCAGAACGGAGGGTGGTTGCTCTTGAGAAGTTTTACTGTACTGTTATCTAAACGTGCGTATTTTTCTTACATTTAGTGACCTTTTCTAGAGCATTCTGGATCCACTAGGGCTTTCTGGGAGCTCACTGGAGCTACATAAAAAAACTAATTGCGACGGGGTAATTTAAAATCCATCGCGGTCAAGTGACTATGCCGACACCTCAGATGGCACGTAATGCAATGCAATCTTATAGCAACATCGTACGTGGCGTCAGGACCACGGCACATTTAACGTGCACCAGTCCCATATACACGCCGCTATTTATTGCTGAGCCTTTTTTCCCAAAAAGATGATCCGTTTATAGAATGGCTAAGGAGAAGAGTTCACTTGAGGCTTAATTTGATGACTATATGCTTTGTCACTGTGAGTTTTGAGTTTTAAAAATAGACTTTAAGTGTGAAATTTTTGATAACTTAATGCCATTTTAGTTATACTAAGGGCATTTTTATAGATAATTAGGGATTTATTTGCTTATATTCTGTAACTTCTAGAGTGACACAAATAAACTTAAAGTGCGCCCCCCCGGTTATTTGGTGCCCTTTTTTTGGGTGGCCGCCCTTCTGGTTCATTAGAGGCGATCTTAACTGAATATGCTCTATGTCACTAGTTATTATCTAAAGGTTCGTTATTTTCGGAAATTTTTGCATTTTTCTTGGGCGGCCGCCCTTCTGGTTCATTAGAGGCGATCTTAGCTGAATATGCACTCTGACACCAAATGTTATCTAAAGGTCCGATATTTGTAGAACTTTTTGCCTTTTCTAGAGCGGCCGCCCTTCTGGTCCATTAGAGTCTTCTGAAACTTTGGCGGCAGTCTTTTTCATTGTATCAAAGGGCAATTTTAATAACCAAACTTGCTTCATTATTTACATTTCAACATACGATTAAAAAAATCAAGCAATTTTTTGTAAATTTCCCACCAAAAGAAAAGAATAGGAATAATTACATTTTATTTACATTTAACAGTTTTTTTGGTTATGCCAGGAATGGGTGGCCGCCCTCGCCCTTCTATATTCCGCCATTAACTCCGTGCAAACTAAACAATGACAATTTTCTAAACTTTAGCCTCCTTTTCGAAGGCAAGGGAAAACTTCAATGCGATCTTGACTGTGGGACGTATTTACGACTTCCTTTCCGCGAAATGAAAGGGGGTGATCCTGACGATTTGGACCCACCGCGGGGGTGAATGGGGGAAGGCAAAAACCACTTTTTTTGGCAGAACCGCTCTTCTGAGCGTAGGGGAGCGGAATTTCGTCGGTAAGAGCAGGGATTTCGGTAATGTGAAGAGCTGTCGCGCAAAAAAACGGGCCATCGTCGTTAAAAAAAAATGCTAGAGGGGCGATCTTTGCAGTGGAAAAGGGCAGTAGGGCGGGATTTACTTCCCGGAAGGGCAGGCAGGGCGGCCCGCCCTTCATTACAGGCCTAGGGGGATCTCTGAGTATATGTTTGTCGGTTCATCCACGTTCAATCTTCTGCAAAATAATTTTTTTCACAAATATAAAATAACTTAAAGATAAAAAAAAAAGGAGTTGTTGTAATTTATAGGGACATTGTGTAACCTGATTTTCAAGTATTGCTCTGATATGTAACTAAATTATCATCCTTCAAATTTATAGGTAATGCTGCTGATGAACCACAGCCTAGTTCAAGCATCACATCATCCTTCATAAGTTGGCTGAGCGATGTTGCACAAGGGGCAACGCCGTTACCAATTGAGACCACATTACCAACTGTGGCCCCAGTCCAGCTGCCAACAGTTACTACTCAAGACCGACCATCTCCGTTCCAGCCATCAAGAATCGAAACTGCCGAAGAGATGATTGAGAAGCAGCGGGCGGTTCGGGCCCTCTACAAGAGCATCGGGATAGAGACCAACACTCAGGTCAGTCCAACCAAGTCTACCTTCATCACAGTCCCAAGTTCTTCTATTTCCACATCTTCTTCACTCTTGACCGGTATCAGGACCCAGGGGGGCAAGATGATCCAGCTGGTCTCCAAACGGAAAGATAAAGAACAGACATCCCAACCCCAAACCTTCCAGACCAACCTTTCGCTCCTGTCCGATGACGCTGGTATGAGAAAAGCTGAAGCGACAGCCACGTTAGTCAAGCTTGACCGACCATCGCCCTTCCAGTCGCTCAAGGGTGTCAAAGTCATCAAGTCCACCAGTTCTCCGCCATCGAGAGTCAAGACAGCCGAAGAGGTGGTTGAGAAGCAGCTGGCGATTCAGGCCCTCAACAAGAGCAATGGGATAGAGTCAACAAGCAATCTGGGGAAAGAGCCGGGATACTCGATTTGCTATCCCAAGCCAGATGGGTCGATTGTGTCGTGGTCGGTGACGTGGCCAAGCTATCCTGGCCTCACTTCGCAGGGGTAGGCATTATGAGGGACACTTTGCAGGGACTGCATTATGAGACATAAAGTCAGTACATCGGAGCAACAGGCTGTAATTCAAATACTATAAATCTCTTTAAAGGAAAGTTAAACATCTCTGTCCTATTTCACATGTTAAGTCTATATGACTATTTGTAGCTGTCTTTGTTTTTAAATTTGTAAAGAAGTGGAGAATTTTTACATAAGAAAGCCCAGGAAGTTTAACGGATATCCTAGTGTACTTTTTTTTATTTTTAACTCAATCACAATTTTCAAAATTAAACTGAAAAATACTATATTAGGATGTCAAGAATAAATTTTAGAGTGTCCTAACTGCAGATAGCATTTTATTTGATATGTACATAATTTGCCCCTTTGTAAATGTTTTTATTTTCCTTTGTATAATTTTTGTTCAGGGATTTTTTGTCTCTTTTCCTCAATCTTGTTGTTTTAATAACATATTTTATGTTTTATATTTTCATGGTCTAAAAATATATCAAGTGTCAGTGAGAATGTTTTAGTTTTCCCTAAGTTAAGTTACATGCTCACTAAATAGGCATATTTTATTCAATAACTATTTAAATTCAATTTGATCTTGCCTGAGATTTTAGTTGTCATTTAACAATAACCCATCCTATTTCTAACGAATAATTTTAATAAATTTGCTTATTACTGATTCTGGAGTTTCAACTTTAAATGATAAGTTATACCCGTTTTTGTATTGTAAATATATTTTTTTTTGTCTTTTAATGGAAAGAGCCACTGAAATATTGAAAACCATTTAATGTTTTTAAATTCATAGGAAAATTCGAGTTGTAAAAATCGTTTATACGGTTTTTCAGCAAAATACTGCGGCACTTTTTTAAATGTTTATTTCTTAAACCATTAAATTGCTGAGTACATATTAGTGTCCCCCCAAATTATTTAAATTTATTATTCCTTATAGGTTTGATACATTCTATGATAACAACAAATTGCATTTTTTTTCATTCAAAGTTTTAACTGCATGTTTTTATCTTTAAACAAAAAAAACTGCTATTTACTAAAATGTACACATTTGGTGTTTTTTCTTATATAATGTAATACTTGTGTAAGTAATATTTTTTTGTAATTCAATATGAATTTAATGAGATTTGATTCAATAACAATTATAATTTTTGTAAAGTAATTTGTAATAAAGATTCTGTTTATTAATTATTTCTCTTATTCTTAGACTTTGAAACGAATGAAGTAACCTATGTTTTATGTCAACTCAATCAAACACTGGTTCCCACTATTTTGAAGAAACCCAATGACAGAAGTCCAGTTTAAATATTTAAAAATTTTATTTATTGAATTTTTTTTCAATCTTTGTAGTGACAGCTAATATTATTTTACTTGTTAAGTAATCATATTACGAGTTTTATTAATTTAATACCACTAATTAAGTTTTGCCTGAGTTTAGAGTTTACATTGAATTGGTGATACAACGATTTCGTTGTATGTGTTTGATCATTGTATCACATAATATTCATTCTTATTTAAACATATTTTAATTTTTTTAGTACTGAAATGCAATAAAATCTTGGTTGGGGAATACGATGCCCGTCGGCAATAGCGCTCGTGTAGCTCTAGTGCGACGATAATTTAAACTAAACTTGGTCGGTGTATTTTTTAAAAACATTATAGTCTTCCATCCTATTAATGACTGTGTAGCCTAAAAAAATCCAAAATCTTCCTGGTAAAATGGCTGGCGCATGCTAAATCCATCGCGACATTTTGTTTTTTATGTATATTTCATTGTTTTGTCTTTTGGATAAAGTTGGGCTGGAGAGCCCAGACAGTAAGGCGCTTGCCGTGCATGCAAAAAAAAGTCCCAGGTCCGGGCTTTGCCGAAATGTACATAAGCGGTCTGTGTAGCCAAATAGACCGACGAATAATACACTTTGTAGCGGGAGTGCACGCTAAATATGCTTCAAACTCCCGATGTTCGTGTATGTGCTTCAAACTCCCGAGGCTGCGACGGGCGTCATATTTTAGAACCACAGTCAAGTGACGAGCCGACACTTGAGTAGGCACCCAACGCAACCGACTTCCTCTAGATGTTTTAAATATAATATTATTTAACAAATAAGTATTTTTCGATAAAATTAAAAAATTCCTAATATAATACGCAGTGATTTTTCAAAGCAATACAGTGACTTTTGAGACACCCTGTACTTATTATAAAAAACATTTCAATGTTACCGACTAGAAAAAGACGTGATTTAAAGAAATTAGTTTATTTTTCAAATGTCTGAAATTAAACAGCTATTTAAAAATATAAAATGCAGAAAGCGAGCGCAAACTAAACACTTGAAAGCTGATTTTCTCGTTTTCACCTTTTTGTCACTTAGCACGTTCTTCCACTAAGCTCTTCAATTGTCGAACGAGTGTGATTGGCTGTTTCCCGCAAGCTAGTTAATTCAACCTCTTAAGACCCGAGCAAAATCCTACACGTATATTCTTAATCTAAACATACTTTTCATACAAATATATGCTAAAAAGTATTTTTGCAAAGCAATTTTTTATAAAAAATTATGTTTAATGGTTACTGAGAGACACGCCATAAGCTCTAAAAATACAAATTTTTTGTACTATAAATCATGGATGCCAGCCTTCCGCATTTTAGCGGAATTCCGCTTTTTTGTTTTTATTTTCCACCGAAAACTTCCGCTTTTTGTTTTTCTAATACAAAACAATTGTTTTTTTTAAATGGAATGTCGGCTTATGCACGCTTTATATATTCCGATTTTATGTTGCTAGTAAATTTCTAGTCCTTGAATTTTTCTGGAAAAGTGCTTGAATTTTGTTTTCTTAACAAATGTATGAACCATGTTAATGGGGATATGCATTGAAAGACCAAATGTTGGGGATTTCAATTCCAAAGAGGCAGTCAAGATTTTTTTTTTGCAAAACCCGGTGCCTAAATTTTCAGCCTTATGGAACTGCAAAACTACCAAACCTTAATGGTAATACACCAAATGAACAGCAAAACATGTTCACACACACACAGACAAATCCGATGATGACCCCCTCCCCCCCAAAATAACATAAATAAAAGAAAATTTACTTATTTTAAAGTGTTTATAAAGAAATTAAAAGTACATTTAGTAGTATAGTATTATGTAATTATTAACTTTTGTCATGTCGTGATAATTGTTAAAATTTTATCGGTCACGCTTAGTTCAGCTTTTTTGGTTCTCCAAACCAAGCATTTGGAATGGATTTCAGCTTTTTTGTTCAACAAACACTAACATCCCTGATAAATGCAAAAAGAAAGGCGATATCACTTATTTGTAGTTAAAAAACAATGTTAAAATAAACTGTTGATGCAAATGTTTTTAAAATTAATTACTAAAAGAAGTTTTTGAAAAGTTTGAAAAAAAAGTTTAAAAAAATTTTTTTTGTTGAGAACTCTAATATCGTATTGACCCTCGTTCAACTTCATTTTTTATAGAAATAAATGATTGACACCCGTAATCAAAAGCAGCTGAAAACTGATATTTGGGTCTTTTTCTATCGGATCAGTTCAATTTTGGAACTAATTAACACGTTAATTGTCTGTGAGGTGGTTTTAAAAAAGAGGTTATGCTTTCAGTCCTGGAGATCCCAATAGTGGTTTCGGTGATTGGAGGTATGACACGGTTTAAGTTTCGCCCACTTCATTGATTAACAAATCGAAACTTTATTTTCATCTCTGTGTAACTGTTACTATTTAAGACGTGAAACACGCCCATTATTTCTTTTTAAGATGGGGTCATTATTTTTGGGGCATTTTGTTATTAAATTTTCTCTTCTTCCTAAATATATATAACTTATAATAAAGACTCTTTTTTTCCTTATGCAGAAAATTGTCAGCGTGACGCTTCATCCCACAGAGGATTATACCTTTACAGGCTCTGTCATCGTCTTAATCACTCTATATAAATAGATCGTATTAGAAAAAAATATATCGTTTTTGAATATTGCCTTGCGTTTTGGACCAGTTTTTTTTTTTGTCGTGTCCATGAGAGTCGAACTCTAATGTGTCCGTGAATTTTTATAATTTCTTCTACGACTTGCTTGATGTTGTCTTCATACGGATCTAGCATAGTCGGCAGTACTCCAATCTTTCTCAGGCTGGCGCTCATAGCCGGACACTCATAGGTGTGAGTAGGAGTAAGCTGTGTATCAGGACAAGTTTTGGACCAGTGCTTTTTTACTATACGTCGTAGTCGTTCGAAGTCTTGAAGCGGCTTACGATGTCTATATATGTTGTGTTGGTATGAGTGCCAACTCAGTCGACGCCCCTCTTCACTAGACAGCGATTTAAAATAATGAAACCTGTTTTCGATGGTCTTCTATAATGTTAATTTAACCATAGCCAGCAGGCTGGAAGCCCAGTCGGTAAGGTGCTTTCCTTGCATGCGAAAGGTCCCGGGTTCGGGTTCGGGCATTGCCAAAATAACTGATGTCCTATAAACGGACTGTGCAGCCAAAAATGCCCGACGAATAATACCCCGTGTGGAAGGAGTGCACGTTAAATAGGCTCCAAAGTCCCGACGCCGCGTGTACGATATCGCTCCTAAAAAGTTGCGTTTTGTGCCTACTGCGGGTGTCGGCTTGTCTGTGGTTCTATAAATTACGACGCCCGTTGCCAATAGCCTTAGTGTAGCTGTAGTGCGACAATGATTCAAACTTTCCTCATCAGAATCTGTAGTGGCCGATGATGGATTTTAATAAACTTTTAAAAAAAACTTATTTCTTTTTCTTAACTACTTTATTTCAAAGAACAGACTTCACTTTTTACACCAATTCGAAAACTAAACTTTTCCATTTCTACAAAACCACTGATGCCACCGCACATAAGCTTTTACACAATCGTCGGCACGTTTTCAGTTATTTATTTAATCTGAGCGTGACCCTTACAGAATCTTAAGAGAGAAAAAGAAAATAAACCGGATAGGGGAACAGCTGTTTCTTCTGAAAAACTTCTTGCGTTGGGTGCCTACTCAGGTGTCGGCTCGTCACTTGACTGTGGTTCTAAAATACGACGCCCGTCGCCAATAGCCCTCGTGTAGCTCTAGTGCGACGATAATTCAAACTAACCTAATCTGAAAAACGTCTCTCGGCAATTTGTCACGAATAACTATTCCATCAGGATCATATAAACAACAATGAAAATCTTCCATTGTTTGGGACAAGAGCGATTAGAGCCACTGAACTGCAATGAAACTCTGGAAGGAGCATTGAAACGCTCAACAATAGAGTCGGTGAAGCGCTGCAACCCTGTAAGAGCAACCCAACTTTTTCGGCCAATCCTATACTTTACCTGTTAAAATAGGCATTTTAAACCAACTTTTTCACTATTTTTTTAAATAGATAATTGATATGTTATTGCTTTAGGAGGTTTTTTATATAATGAAGTTTCGGAAACATGTACTTTTAAAAAAATAGAATTGCAGGAACAATTTTTAAAACTTAAATTCTTTGGAGTACTATTCTTGGCGAGCGATTAGGCAATCCAATAGAAACTATCAAGTCAAGTGTCAATTGTGATCGGCGAATTCATGCCAAATGTGGCACATATTCTCCCTAAAGCAGTCGCCAAGTGACCCAAAAATAGGCGTCACCAGCTTTTCATGGGATGGTCCTTCCAGAGTTTCAGTTCAGTTCAGTGATTAGAGCCATAGAGATAGGAAAGAGAATAGAGAGGTCCATGGTATATGCGCAGTAGCGCGCAAATGAAGCAGGCTAGAGCGGTGTATCTTGGGATACCTCAGTGCCAGTTTCGGTCACTATGTTATGCGCAGTAGCTCAAAAAGCTGCTAGAGCGGTGCATCTTGGGATACCTCAGTGCCAGTTTGTTAAGTGCAGTGGCTCGAAAAACCTGACAGCCCTGCTTCAAACCATTTGAACTCATCGACCCCTCTACCACTCCTTCCTAACTCTATGATTAGAGCACGGTAGGTGACTAATAAAAACGATCAAAGTCACAGTTTGAAACCAATTATAAGTCAAGTTCATTCCTCAAGGTGTCCCCTAAAGGGTATATTACACGAGCAACTTTTCCCCAACCCAACTCTCAACGCAACCTCTGTTCCGACCATGATTGGCGGAAATTGTCACGAATTCACATGCACGATATTTTGATTTTCAATCTGAAGTATAATAAGCTATTTGACACAAAAAGGAAATAAAACTCTTTGATTTGACATATCTTCTTATTTTTTCGATAAAAAATGTTGAAAAGTTGAGGGTTTTTTTTAAACGGAAATTGTTACTTAGGGGCAGGGCCAATTCCACACAAGATTTATTTATATATCTTAGAAAAAAATCCTTAGCACAGCTTTTAGTTCAACTTTAATAGGGTACTTGACTAAATTTTTTTTATTTTCTTAAAATATTCTTATGCCAAAAATATTAGACCCGTATTTTTTCTTTTTTTCAAAATACCCCATAAAAAGGAAGAAAAATGAATTTTAAAATTAGGACGAAAAATCACTCCCGAAAACGCTTCCTGGGTGTCACGTGGTATCTGTGATGTCACTAGTGACTATAAACAAACTTTGAAACACCACATTAGATTCGATTTTAGGCAAATTTGAAATATCCGCTTCTGTAAAAAGCCTTACATTATCTCAATATTTATTATTTCAAGAGTAAATTAGATTAAATCAAGTTAAATCAGAAAACAAAAAACATCACTCCGGTTTGTTTATAGTTACTAGTGACGTCAGCCAAACCGTTGTGTTTGTGATCACGTGATGATCACGTGAAAAAAATGCCTTTTTAAACTGATTTTTTTAATGATTTAAAGATTTATTTCGCAAAAAAATTATATACATTTGTTATTTTTGACTGATAATTTTATATATCATTTGCTATAATATGTAAAGTAGATGGGTAAAATTGCCCCTTTTGTTCTAAATGTGAAAGCTATACTGTATATCAGCTTTAATTTAAAATTTGTAAAAAAAATATTTGAAAGTTTAAGCAAAAATCCAACAATTTTATAGCCTTCAAAATATCTCTCAACGCAATTTAACAATCTATAGTTGGGGAAATAAAACTTTTTAACTTATATCTCTCAGTGTTTATTTGTTTTATTACAAAATAAGGTGAAAGAAAAATTAATAATTATAAGAGAAATCCTAAGCATGCGATAAAATAAAACTCAAATCAATCCAAAGGTCCGATTTTTAATAAATTGTCGCCTACTGTAGAGATATCGTTTTAGTTATGACAGTCGGAAAAGAGAAATCTTCTCATACTCTGGCAACCCTTTAACAACTTTGTGGGGGCCGAAATTGGGGGGAGAAAGTTGCGTTGGTAGTTGGGTTGGAGGAAAACGCTCGTGTGATACCCCCTTAACGCCTAACCCTTGAAAAGGGGAAAATCATAAATGCCTTGGAATATACTCATGGAGAAATAAAGAAATTCTTTTTTTAAAAAAATTGGCTTTTTACATAGGGTTAGGTTGTACGTTTTCCAGCTGTATATTTCTATCTATCCTACATGGATATTTTACAGATTCAAATTACGCTTCGTATAATTTAAACCCCTGGTCAAGTGATGAGGTTGATACCTGAGCGGACACCCAAAGCAAAGCAGTGGCGTTATCGAACGCTTGTTCGGGATTTTCGAGTCCACAGATTAAACGACACGTATGTCGCTCTGCTAAGAAATACACACACAAATATCCAACCATAAGCCGGGATTCGAACCCGGGACCTCATGACTGCTTGACCAGTTGCCTGACCATGCGATTTATTGCGATGCCCTTCGCCAATAGCCCTCGTGTAACTCTAGTGCGACGATAATTAAACGATACAATCGGCTTTAAGTAAAAAGTAGTCAAAGTAAAGATAATCCTAAAAAGAATTAATTAGTCATTCTCTGTTTAAATGTTGTAAACTATTTTCCAATAAACCAACACCCCCTTTTCTAAATTTGCTGTTTGCAGTTCCAAAAAGTCGATTACATTTCTGTAAATTTCTATTGCAGTTGAAATACAGATTTTAGATTTCTTTCCTTAAAACCAGTGGCGGCCCGTGGTCAAGAATGTTGGTGCAGCCAAGACAAAGCAACGCCCCCCCTCCAAACTTTATCATTAAAAAAGTATATAAAATTATTTAAAAAAAAAAACTTATCATTTACTTTAAGCATACTTTATAACAGCGGAGCTACATTTTATAAAAAAAAAAAGATTAAATGAGATATTGAAATTAAGAATCAAAAATATTCCGTTAATAGTTTAACACCGAAAAAGTATAATCGTTTCACGATAAAGAGTTCAAATTCTTGAAAGCAAAGGGCATATCCCGCTGAAATAGTGGGATTGTTGCTGGATACCATTTGCGTATGGAATGAGTTGCTGGCTTATAATTCAATCCTACTCTAACTGCAGCCAGATAAGAATTTCGACAGACGGGCTGCAACGAGGGCATGGTTACCATGACGATGGTTACAAAGCATTCCCCGTTGTCATGGCAACCATGCTCGCGTCGCACCCCGTCTGTCGATACCCTTCTTAGGCTGTAGTCAAAGTAGGATTGGATTATAAGTCAGCAATTCATTTGATACGCAAACGGTATCCAGCACAAATCCCACTATTCGAGCGTGATTTTTTTTGTTTGACGTGAAACTGAAAGCGTTGAATTAAAAAATTGCGCTTCTATGGCAAAATACAGGAATGAATAAAAAATTTAGGATCGGATTTGGGATTTTGCTTTTTCTGAATATTTAGGTACAGCCCGTCTGTACTTGCTGTATGTCACGAGCCGCCACTGCTATTTAGAAGTCCGGACCTGGTCATCTACGTGTCTCAGGAACACTTTCGGTAAGTGGGACATTTTTCGAGATCTATGAAAAAAGACATGGGAAATAATTGTGCGCTGGAAATATTTTAACTGTAAAAACAGTCTCATTACTATCGATTACGTTATGATTATCTAATTCAAATTTTCAGGTGATAAAATCTATTAAAACTTTAATAAAATTGATTGATTATCTTTTAACAATCACTCATACATTGATATATTTGAACAACGAAACCAAAGAATTTCACAACATTGTTGTATTTATTTATTTCGGAAACAAGTACAACTACCAATACTTTTCCTGTTTTAAGTGTTTCAACGCAACTAAATACTGTTTTGTAGTTTGAATGCTAAATAAAAATGAATCTGATATTTCTTTGTACATAAAGTTTTAAATAGTTTTTTTTACTGAAAGTTATGAGATATTTACGAAATATTCACATATTCATTGTCATTTAAATTTTATAACACCCATCTATAGACAAAGCCTTCTAAGTTTTTTCAACTTCTTTCTTCAATTTGGCAATATACATTCGAAACATTTGCTGAAGTGTTAGATTTGGCAAGAAAATCCCTTTTTGGCATAAATAAGTGTTTAAATTGAAATATAAAAATTTTACAAGATTAATAAAAGTACATAGTTTGATTGGTTTTTTATTGAATACATTACATCAAAACATAAAATTTGATAGAATCTGAACTAAAAAGTTGCAGGACAGAAAATAGTCGTTGTTTTCCTTTTATTTGGCGATACTCGGCAACCCTAGGTAAAATTTTATTTTTTCTCATTCTCAAATTAGTTCAATCAAGTGCGTGCTTTGTTTTTGATTTTGTTGGAGTTTTCAACATGACTTTAAAAAAAAAGGTTTACGTGTTAAAATTAAAAAAAATTCGACATATTTCACTGTATTTCCGTTGAGAATATTCGCCCTTTCTCTTCAAGAATGAAAAATATCATGCCTAATTAAACGTAAACTTTATCCTCAGTTCGCCATGGCCTTTGAAAGTAAATATTTGTCAGTGGAACAATATCTTCGACGGCTTTCTGGGCTGGATAAGGAGATTCTTTTAGTTGACCACAATTATGTGAAAGCTTGGAATGCGCACCCGGATTCGCATAGGACGAAACCAGCACATTTGCTCTTTATGAAAGGATTGCAACGGTATCCGCTCCGCTTTCCGATGTTAAGTGAGTGCATTTTTAATTTAATTTTTAACAACCCACAAGTTTGTAATTTAATCATTAAATAGACGATGGACTACCTAGTACTTCTAAAAGTTTTGGTTTTAAGAATTGGTTGTGGGAAGAAAGCGGAGCATTTAAAAATGTTCTTATTAAATGTTCCTAACTCAATGTTCCTGTCTGTGAAATTCAATTTGAGCTGGGATCGTTTGGCAGATATTTCAAAATAGTGCTTAAATCATTGAACCTAAATTGCTTTAAACTGGAATAGGATAGTCAGCTACCATTTTGCAATTTATATGAAATGTGCACTTGGGGAGAAAAAAAAATTTGGAATAAAGTCTGCTATGTTATAAATATTATGAAACAGCTATGGTATAATGGCCGGTCTCAATTTGTGTTGCGTTGCCAAGCAACGAAAATGCCCAAATGTGGCAAATATTCCACTTCATATTTCGTGCAACTCGATAGGTATAGCAACCCTACATTACATTTTGTAGCTCGCCAATGAACCGACCGACCACTTTATAATAGCTGTATCAATATTATAAAAGACGTATGTAAAATAACATGATGTAAGAAATACCTTCTCGCAGAGAACAGAAACCAAATGGTTGAATTTTTTTTACTACAATACTACAAATTTTACTGAGACAGACCTTCCAAAACTGTACATGTTACCCCATTACCCCACTTTGTTAAATTATCTAACATAAAATGTCACCCTTAAATGTTGCGTTGGGTGTCGGCTCATCACTTGACTGGTTCAAAATTATGACACCTGGCGCCAATAGCCCTCGGGTAGCTCTAGTGCATCGATAATTCCAGCAAACCGAATTACCTACGCTAAAGTTGTACCAATACTAATACAAATTTTCAGGGATTGGAAAGTTACTTTTAAAAAGTAACTCTGTTACAGTTACTTAATCAAAATAGTAACTCTGTTACAGTTACTTAATATGAAAAGTAACGCGTTACAGTTACTTAATACGAAAAGTAACGATTCACAGTTACTTTTTGAAATTTCAAGTCATAAGAAAAATTGAAATTTAGCCATCGTACCATTTTTCAAAGAAAACCAAGATTAACGAAACATAAGCACAAACAAAATGCTGAAATTATAATTAATAATTTTTTTATTAAATGTAATCCAAGAAATAGGTGAAACCGTGCCCTCTCTTCCTCTCCCCCCCCCCCCACACACACACTTTATTGTTGGTCATTGTTGTAGAACCCATTCAGGTTCAGGCAACACAAAGGGGTTTGCACTGGTCGAAACTTGCCGAACGACAACCTGCTTGACAGTCAGCGTGATTTATTTCAAAACCCTTCTTTTCGGTAGAAGCCTGTAATTACGGGTCTTATAATGTGATACTTGGAAAAGTAAACAGACGAGGAGTAACATTCATACTTTAACAATTCTGGCTGAAAGCAGTCGTCACGCCTTTAGCAGCCAAAATGGACAATGCATTTTGCTTTTTCCCTCCCAAGAAAAGCTTATATTTCGGGAATGCGAAAGTTTGGAAATGTTCCCTTCTTAGGAGTGGAATTTCAAAATAAGCATCAGACAGCCTTCGGAAAGTAACAGAAAAGTAACGCAATTTTTCGTTACCGCTAAAAGTAACTAAGTTTCAGTTACTTTCTGAAAAATGTAACGGCGTTACCCGACGTTACCTAAAAAAAGTAACTGTTACAAGTAACGCGTTACTCCAATCCCTGCAAATTTTGTATGCTTAATTTCACTGTTACTGTAATTTTTTTTGTGGTGTTTAACTGTAAAATTTGTTTTGCAGTGTTATCGACGAAGAAGTTGATGTTGAAACTGTCGATGAACTCATCACAAATCGGTTTGATAACCCCAAATCTAAAGTTTTGCCAAGTGAATGTGAACGGAACCTGAGAAACACACAGCTGTTTAGAGAGACGGAGCAAGAAGATTTTGATTTGTAAGTTTGTAACATTTGTCAAAGTTTAAGTTTTATCATGAGTGGGTTGCTTAGAACTTGCAATATCCTTTAACCTTTTAATTTTGTAATATAGAAAGCTTTTTTATCTGCAGTTATTTTAGCAACACAGTTAATTTTTAAATAGTGAAATAAGAATTGTTAAACTATTGTAATTTGTGTCAACATGGTATTTAACTTTTTATCGATCATAATTTTTTTTCGTGCATTTTTTTTTTAAATATCAAAGAGTTAAACTAATTATGTCTGAAGAGCACAAAAATTTAGAAACTCTATTCTAAAATTAAAGTAGAATAAATTTGTTCTGAAGCTAAAATTCAAATACGTCGGGTCTTTCAAAATGTTAATTTATTTTCAATAATAGTACAGGTGCTTTTATGCGTATCTACTCTTGCATACCTGCCAACTCTCTTTAATAAAGCCAAAAAGACTGGTGACTGGTCTGTCTATAAGATGAGACTTACAGCGTTCAATAAGGCTGTCAGAAAGGCAAAACAGGACTCCTGGTAGGATTACTGTAGCCAAATGGAAGGTATCTCCTGTGCCGCAAAGCTAACCAAGATACTGACTAAAGACGATTATAGTCAATTGGGTTCCATCCGTAAATCGGACGGAGAACTCACCAAAGATGGGGAAGATACACTTAAAGAGCTATTGCATGTACACTTCCCTGATTCAAAAGTGTGTCGGTCTGAGATAACCTACTATCCACCTCTTCCTAGGAAAAGCAAGGATGAATGGAAAGTGGTAAAGGATATCGTTACATATCGAAGGATCAGATGGGCTATTTCCACTTTCAAACCCTTCAAATCTCCGGGAGTGGATGGTATTTACCCTGTGCTACTGCAACAGGGTATCGACCTCTTAGCTCCTCACCTGTGTAAAATTTTCAGGGCCTGCCTTGTCTATGGACACATACCAGAGGCCTGGAGACAGAGCAAGGCAGTCTTCATCCCAAAGCCTGGTAAAGCAGACTACTCTGTTGCCAAGGCATTTAGACCAATCTGTCTTTCCTCTTTTCTCCTGAAGACACTGGAGAAAATGGTTGACAGATACATTCGTGATGAGGTGTTACCACAAAACCCTTATCGAAATTTCAATATGCTTATCAACCTGGTAAGTCAACTGAAACAGCTCTGTACGACCTATTTACGGTTCTTGATAGGGCAGTCAACCAAAAGGAACTGGCCTTGGCTACGTTCCTTGATATAGAAGGGGCTTTTGACAGAGTTCCAACTGAAGCCATTGTAAGAGCCTTACATAGAGTTGGAACAAATGGGATTGTCTGCTCTTGGGTGGAAAATCTGCTTAAAACTAGAATTGTTACATCCAGCTTTCTAGGTGCTGTGGTCAGAGTTGATAGCTGTAAGGGCTGTCCACAGGGGGGTGTACTTTCCCCGCTTCTTTGGTGCCTTGTTGTTGATGAACTTCTTTGCAAAGTTAACACCATGGGCATTCATTGCATCGGCTATGCTGATGACATCACCATTGTCGTAAGAGGGAAGTTCCCAAACACAGTCGGTGATCTTATGGGAAGTGCCCTAAAAAAGGTAGAGGGATGGTGTAATACTGTTGGGTTGACAGTAAATCCGGATAAGACCCACCTGGTTCCCTTCACTAGAATGAGAGCTAATAAAATCAATAACATTAATGCTCTTAAGTTCTTCGGAAAAAGCCTTACTCTTGTAGACGAGGTAAAATATCTTGGAGTTATCTTTGATAAAACGCTTACTTTTTCAAGCCACCTTCAACACTGCATCAATAGGGCAAAAAGGGTCTTTTGGGCATGTAGAAGGGCTATTGGAAAAACATGGGGATTATCTCCTAAAGTAATGTACTGGATATACACCGCGATTGTATGTCCCAGTGTCTCGTATGGGGCCATTGTCTGGTGGGGTAAAACTCTTAATAACACTGTTAGAATGCAACTTACCAGTCTCCAAAGAATGGCCACAATAGCCATTACAGGGGCAATTAGAACCACACCATCTGAAAGCATGGAGATTCTACTTGATTTGTTACCCCTTCCAAAGAAAGTCGAAATGGAGGCAGTCTTGTGTGCTGATAGGCTTAAACTTACTGGTGACTGGAAGACTGCCAATGAAACAACTACTTTTAAAAACCTTGGAACTCATGTTCAAGGGCATCTTTGCCTTAATGCAAACAAGGACTGGATTCTTAAGCGATACAGTTTTGCGGACAGCTATTCCATACATATTCCCACACGTACGGAATGGGATAGCTGCCAGATTAACACTAAGAGTGCTAATGAGGTCTGGTTCACAGACGGGTCTAAAACGTCCTCAGGAACAGGCGCTGGGGCCTATTGTGTCTCTAATAACACAAAGATTTCTTTCTCTCTTGGGAACCTTGCCACAGTGTACCAGGCTGAAATTGTCGCTATTCTAGCCTGTGCACACAACTGTCTTGACAGGAATGTTAGGGACCAAAAGATTAGGATCTTTTCAGACAGTCAGGCAGTATTGCTTGCACTGTCCAAACAATGTTTCTCTTCTAGCATTGTATGGGAATGTCACCTGTCCCTCTTAAGTTTGGCTCGCCTTAATAAAGTGTCCTTATTTTGGGTACCCGGGCACAGAGGGATTGAAGGAA
This sequence comes from Oedothorax gibbosus, assembly GCA_019343175.1. Classification (NCBI taxonomy): domain Eukaryota; kingdom Metazoa; phylum Arthropoda; class Arachnida; order Araneae; family Linyphiidae; genus Oedothorax; species Oedothorax gibbosus. Next base: position 29,637 of record JAFNEN010001871.1, read on the forward strand.
ACGAAACGGCTGATATCTTGGCAAAAGCGGGATCTAAGACCGCTTTCATAGGGCCTGAGCCTGTGCTAGGTCTTCCACATAATTCTGTTAGAAAGACCATTAGACGGCTGTTCCAGGCCTATAATTTTACAAATTGGCAAAGGGCAGCCGATCAAAGGCAGGCTAGGGAGCTTAATCAGAGTGCTCCATGGCGGAGAGCCAAGGAGTTACTTAGCCTTAGCAGGAAAGAGATTCGTGCAGCTATTGGTTTATTAACAGGTCACTGTGCTCTCAATAGACATCTGAGTATAATGGGTGTGAAAGATGACCCTCTCTGTAGGGCTTGTCAACAGGTTGAGGAAAGTTCGTTTCACGTTCTCTGCGAATGTGACAACTACTCTGCACAAAGATTTGAGTATCTTGGGTACCATTGTATCGATGCCTGGGAGGTTGATAACTTATCAATCAGGGATATTCTGAAGTTCATTTCAGCAATCGGCCTGCTTCAAGGTTAAACGATGGGGTTAGTACAATAGACCAGTGGTCGCGGTGCTTGGCCCTGACGGGCCACCCCACTCAAGTCATAAGTCATACCTGCCAACTGAATTGTCCGTAGTTTCTACGGACGAGGGTATCAAACTACGGAGTTACGGAAACAGTCAAAATTACGGATAAGCTTCGATATTTTCATCAAAATTTATTTTTGAGATTTGTTTCGCCTTGGTATAGTGACTTTTTAGCGCACAATGAAAAAATCGGTTTGTCGGCCTAGATAAACAATGCCAATGATATTAATAGGATTTTTTTTTTTAAATTTAAACTATATTTCATTTACGGAAATAAAAGGCTCATAATGCGGTTCAGAGTGTTTTTTTATATTCGTGCAGAAATAAAACTTTTTAATTTGGATAATCGATTAATTAATGGGATTAGATATACCAATTTCACACAAAGTTAATTTTAAAAAAAATTTGCAAAAATTGTATAATATTAAATGCCAGATAGGATTGTAAAGTCAGTATGGAGTATTAAAAAGTAATTTTTCAGATTTACTTCCCTGAGTTGGGTCTTATTAATTTGAAGCATGTTTTTGTAAAAATTAATTGTAATGCTATAATGAAACCTGTATCTTAGAATTAAATTTATGTATGTGTTCTTAGTTTTTATTTTATCCACACATTTTACTGTACTTTGAAAAGATCATATTACATTTATTTTTACAGAATATGGATCTACTTTCTTGGCTTCATAAAACATTACTGAATAATTTGGGAGTACCTACACTGCCAATATATATTGACGTGTAGCAGACCTTAGAAGCAAAAGTAAGTTGGGTCCACTTATATTTTTTAAATATCTACAATTGCTGGGAAACAAGTCCTTAACAGAGTTTCACTTAAAGATTTTGCTTTTTCCATTTTAAAATGTGGTATTTGTTTTCAATAAAGCAAACAACAAAGAGACAGTAAAATGCAAACAAGCCCCTCTCCATATTTGAATACTTTTAAGCTACCACACTACCTTTATAACGTAAAAAGTAAAAGGTATTATAATCGTTCAGTCCGTCCGTCGCCCACTTTCATAGTCCAAACTACAAATCCTACGGACAAGTGTGATACGTCAAAAAATTCAGCGCATCGAAATGAAAAGACATTGAAAATCTCAGAAAAAAAAATCGAATTCGAAGTACTTAAACTGCAAAATTTAATGCTCATTTGAAAAGCATCAGAAGCCATTTTTATTCGAATTAAATCACCATTGCCATTCGCAACAATCACTCGAGAAACTTTAATTCTTTGAAATAATAAATTAAAAGAAAATTATTTTTGCAACATCAATCAGTTTGAAATGACGTCAAATATATTTCAGTAGGAGATTCTTTGTTTGTTGTTTATATGAAATGTTTTGGTTCTATTTAAAAGAGAGGACTATTACATGTTTTTTCTTTGAAATATAAATTAATTTTTTTCCAAACTATAATAATTATTCAAGAGAATTTTCAAAATAAAATAAATGAAACTTGCCAAATTTAGCATTTAAAGGTTTATAATGGAATTAATATTGTGTTTGCGACTTTTTTCCTGTTTAACACAAATGTTATGTGGAAGCGGGCTGAGTGACAGATTCTGTTACAAACCTACTTGTTTAAACATTAAGTGCCCTTTTTTTCTAAGCTTTTTAAAAAAATTAATTCCTAATTTCAGGGTGTCTACCCATCTGTAAAGTTACAGAATTTTAGTTTGAACTGGAAATGTCAGGGGATTTTTTATTTTTGGGTAAAGAACCTAGGAGAAATGTTAGGTTTTTAAAACATCCATCTGTGTGTGTTCTTTTTGTTATATGGGTGTTTTATTAATTTAAGTTTTTTTGCAATACAAAAATATTAATTCAAAACTTATTTCATCAAGTCAAGTTTACTATCCCCCACAATTTATTATTGAATTGCATTCTTAACTTCTTGTAAAGTAGTTGTTTGACTTTAATTGCAACCTTCGTAAAGAAAAAGGTAGTTTTGATTGAAAATAAAATACCTTTCATAAGATTATGAAGTTTAGAATCCAGGCATAAATGTTTGAAGTGGTTTTTAATCCACTTTTAGCCTAAGAACTCGGATTCTTATGTCTTGCTTCATAAAATTGACTTTAAGAGTGACAGAAAACTTTGTGGAAATTTTGTTTTTCCTTATGGTAAACCTGGAAAAGCCGGGGAAGTTTGAATTTAATTTTGAGTAGATAGTCTGTAATTTAAACAATGAAATGTACATGTATAAGGGCATATTTCCTTTTAACCTTTCTCTGTTTTATCTGTCTTACTCCATCATGGTGAGAATCAGGGTTGGGTTTTTCCCGTCCAAAACTAATAGTTCCCATTCCTGCAGGAAAAACTGGTAAAAACAGCAAAAAATTGGTAAATATCGGGAAAAACCTCTATCTTTCTGAGAAAAACTGGGAAATACCTTTCTTTCTAGGATATATATTACCTGGGAAATTCCTTTTAATTAATTAAACAATTTTATAAAAACATCAGTTCATTTTTTTTGTTTACAACTTAATCTTTGTATTCTGGCTATCATTACAATTGTGCTACTGTCTGGGAGGAGGATCCCTTGTTAATCACACTCTTTTTGTTATCCTTCATCCCCCCCAATAGCCGTTCTAGTTTGCTAGTAAAGTGGTAGTTTGATTTTATTTGTAAATTTAGTGGACATAACTTAATAATTATTTATCCTATGCAATATTTTAATGAATATTTACCACAGACAATATTTTAATGAATATTTACCAGACAATATTTTAATGAATATTTACCACAGACAATATTTTAATGAATATTTACCACAGACAATATTTTAATGAATATTTACCACAGACAATATTTTAATGAATATTTACCACAGACAATATTTTAATAATTATGCTAATATTTTAATGTTTATGCTGGGAACACTTCAATAATAAACAAAAGTACATGGTTATTATAAAACACCTGAGATGTAAAATAATTAAGGAAGATTTGTCAATTTTTAACAATATTAATCCATGATAAATATTTTGTACAAATCAAAATTAAAATTATTTGAATTAATTTCAATAATTAGGTTTTTCCCAGGCGGGAAAAACATAAATTTTCCCTTGACGGTAAATACCGGTTTTTACCATGGTATTTACCGGGGCGGTAAAAACCTTGCCAACCCTGGTGAGAATAGAATTATCTATTTGCATGTAGAAGAATGATTTGTTCATTTTAGTCAATGTTTATTCTTAGTAATAAATTCATCTATATAAGTTTAGTAAATCCATCTCTTACAGGTACCTACACTAGTTGACCGAGTTTTACAGTCTTGTGCTGACACAACCGTTGGGGATGCCGTCATTCAGATCTTTAAGAAGTCGTGGGATCCTGTGTCTCCTATATTAAACCGGAATAAACCTGTTGAGTATTTTATTTGTAACTAAAAATTATCGAGTTTATTTATATTTTAATGTTATATTGTAAGCTTTAGTTATAATTTGTTTTTTTTACAGGATTTGGTTTTTACCTTGTTGTTACCATTTTTTAAAACTATCTCTTTTCTGTTTTAAATTAGTATTCATAGGACTGTCATTTTTTTATAATTGCTTTGGTTTAACTGCACATTTTTTTTATTATCTATGCTTACAAATTATTTTTTTAAAACCTGTAATATATATCCTATAAAAAAAGTTGTATATGTATGGTCTACCTTCAGATCATAGACAGGGTGCGTAGCGGTGCTTAAAGGTGCTTCAGCTTATTTTTAGTTTTTGATTTTAAGGGCCCTTAAAGGTGCTTATTTTTACTTTGAGTTTGTTAAAGGTGCTTATTTTTTTTTAGTTTAGAAATTTTTGCTTTTTTTATAATTCAAGGATTATCTACGAAAAGTTTCGTATTTATAAGGTTGTCGCAATCTCATGCTGTTATTTTAGTTCGTGGCATTATCGCAGTGAAGTCTCTTTATAGCGCCCTTAATCAGTTCAAAACAAATTGGTCAGTATCAAACCTTTAGGTATATTTTATTACTTTGGACAATGTTTGGATCGTGACCTTTTCATCGTTTGCTAGTTACACCTGCCAACTCTATAAATTTGGTGGAATTCCTCGTTGCCGATTTTCCCAACAACGAAATTAAAAAATACCGCTTAATCCTGAATTTTTCAAAAATTTATAAAAACCCAATCATACTTTTTTTGGTTTTCATATGAGATAACTGAATTAAAAAAAAAAAAATCTCCATCGGGCGATTTAATTTTTTACAATTGGCATCGGCCAAAAAGCGCTATCCGTCGACCCCTATAGTCGGTCTATTTACTATGCGAGCCTCGAAAAGACTTTCTTCCCCCATCCCTTCGCTTGGTTTTCTAGGAAACGGGGGGGAGCATCGCTTTTCCAAACCTAACGCGTTTGAGGTTCTGTTCAGAGGTTAACAATCCGAACAGGGGAAAAACACGCTCTCGTCGTTTTAAAGAAAACCAAATGCAGGGATGGGGGAGGAAAATGCTTTCGAGGCTCGCATTCTAGATAGACTTACTATAGTTATTATTATAAGTTGTGCAATTGCGGATTTGTTGCCTCATAAGTACTTATTTTTTGGTGAAATAGGTGCTTAAAAAGTGCTTAAAGGTGCTTAATTTTTATAATGAACTTTCGCTACGCACCCTGATAGAACTAATGTAGAAGTTTTGAAATCTCAGCTTCTCCAAAAGTATTTGGTTTGCCATGTGTATGACTTACAAAGATCAACTATATTTTTAAAAAAATTGAATTTTTTTTTCATTTACACAGCAAAATTGTGATAATAGGTCAACAAGAATGTGTGCTAAAAAATTGTCAAATGAAATCTTATTATTAGACAGCTCATTAGTTGAATAATTTTTTTCTTAAATGTGGAGTGTTTCAAGAGGAATGTGATTTAAATGCACCAAATCCTGAAGTGACAAAAATATGCATTGTAATACAAACCGAAACAATTAAAACTTTTGAATTTACTGTCGTTACAAAACTTATGATGTTACAAAACTAATGATTGAAACATCAACATGATTCTGATTTGTTCAAAGTGATAATGATAAGCTTAAGCAACACCAACTAAGTTTATATCATTACAAATCCCATTAGAAACTAGCTGTCTTCATTCTTTTTCTCTGACAACTTGATTTTGAAATTGACTTGGTTCTTTTCGTCTCAGAAAAAACTTCCTGGCAATGCCATCATCCTGATTTGTCCTAGCCGCCCTAACCAGGGCAGCCAGCATTTACTAAGGTTGAGGTACTGACTCCTCAACATGGGCTGTCTGTGCAAAGTGATCAATCTAGCTTCGCACCAAGAAGGGAAGGACTTTGACACTTTCGAAGAAAGTTTGGAGCACCTCATGGCTTCTATTAGGAATAAGGTCATTGAGGTAAGAGCTTTTTTTGACTAACTTATTAATTTTAACTAAATTCCTTACAGGGCTCCCACCAAGTCAAGTCACTATTCTCACTAAAAGTCTCCTCTTTTTTTCTTAAGTTGCTAAAGTCGCAAGTTTTTTTTTATTCGACATCTTTAATCTTTGATTCATAAATCGCACATATTGAGAATGATTTAGATTTTAAAAAAATATAAATAGAAAAAATGTAGTTTGTTTCAATGAATATGGTTTCAAATGAAGGAAATGTATGTGAATTACTGTCAAACTTAGATGATAATGTTTCAAATCAATTTGAATAATACTTTTGAAATCGTTTCTCAGCATGTTTTGCACTTGTGTGTCAGGTTTTTCAGGCTTTATTTGACAAGATCAAAGACAGTATTGGGATCTTTTTTATGTGTGAGCATTTAAAGAGTGAAGGGCCTTGTGATTAGGAATGCTACCAACTACAGAGGGCTTTCTGGGATTTGTTTTCTAAGTGCCATAGAGGATAAAATTCCATGTAATTTAATGAAGAAAATATGTTACGATAAGCAGTGGAATATCATAATTATTTTATTTGCATAGTTAACTAAAATACAACTCTGTACATTGAATGTATACAACAAAAAGTTAACATACCTTGCATTGGAGTCTCATCAAACATCAGTACCTAAAAGAACACCACCACTCCATATTAGGTGGGAAGTAAAAGCTTAGTTTATTAGTGGGTAACTCATATATATAGAATACAAAGTAATACAGGTAGCGCCATCTATGGACATAAATTATAATGAATATTTTATCACTCCCACTTTCATTTTAATTGGGGCACACTACACAATTCAATGATATACAAGTGCAAAATGGTGTTGAATGTCTGTTTGGTATTGGATGGAAGTGACGAGATGCATGGGAATCATCGTTGGGTACTCCTGGGGGGTTATAGTCGGACCAGAATCCCGGCACCTTTGTGTGCGCTCGCCGCCCTCAGGAAGTCGATGCAGGTGGCAACAAGGTCCAGGGATTCGTTGGTCTCATCAACAGGACCTTCTCAGCGTGATCCTGTAGCTCCTGGCTGGACTCCTAATCCTTGCAGGTGCTTGACGGTCTCGAGTAGCTCCTTGTTCTCCTCGAACATGCTGACCCCAGTGGTGTCCATCGCTCACGTGATGGCCTTCCATGACTTAGAGATGCTGAACTTCTGCTTCGCCTGGTTACTGCTGGCGGCAAAGCAGAAGTTTAGCATCCCTGGGTCTTGCGGGGGCAGTGCTGCCGCCGGTGCCTCAGCACCAGTGTGTCCTGGTTGCTGCCGTCATTGGTGAAGGTGCAGCCAATGGCTGCATGGAGCTCTACGCTGTGTCCGTTGTTTGGACGAATCGCCTGGGTAGCATACAATAGGCTACCAACTGTAGCTGGGTGGCTGTGTTTAGAATACTTTTTGATTTAAGCAAACTCTTGTTTAGGTCTAAAGGTGTGCTTACTGTGTGCGACTCATGCATGTTATACTTCTGAAGCATACATTCAATGTACTGAGTTTGGTTAAGGCTATTGGACCCATTTTTTTTCTACCGTGTTTGATATTAATCCCTAAGCATTAATTTTTCTAAATCTTTCATTTCAAATCTTTTCTGAAGTTCCTTTACCCAATTTTTTAACTCTGCAGATTTACTAAAAATTAATAGATCATCCACGTAGACAGTTACAATTACCAACTCTTTAATTTTATCAAGTTTAATAAATGCACAGCTATGAAATTAACTTTGCCTCATTCCCATCTCAATTAAACCTTTTTCAAGCAATTGATACCAAAGCCTGCCCTGTTTCAGACCATCTAGAGCTTTATTGAGTTTCAGAACTTTTCCACCCAAATCCTCCTGAAAATATTCACTAAAACCCTCCGGTATTTTCATGAAAATTTCCTCATCAAGTTTCTCTGCATATAAGCTATTACGGCATCCATTATTTGATCAATTTCCCAATCAAATATAGCAGCATATGCTACCAAAACTCTTAAGGTTAACAGTGCAGCCGGGGAAATGCGAACTCCCCCCCCCCACACACAAACTTTAGTTAGCTGAGCATAAATTGAAAAGCATACAGTTAAAAAAGTATATAAAATTAAATTATAGAAAATTTTAAAAACTTTTAAAAAAACCCACATAGTGTATTACTTTAAGTATATTTTATCATAGCAGGGCACCATTTTTTAATAAAGAACAAATCAAATATCAAAACTAAGAAAAAAAAGCATTCCGTTAACACCGAAAAATAATAATTGTTTGAACGCTGAAACGATGAAGAGTTCAAATTCTTGATTCCCCCCATTCACACATGGCCTAACGCATGTTTAGCAACCACCAATCATATCAGCGAATTCTAACTGAAGCCGAAAAGCATATCGTTCAGGACAGCACTCCGCGCCTTAATCCATTTAATTGTATGTGAATTAAGCAATGCATATTCGTCATGGCGACCAGGCTCGCGTCCTGCAGCCCTTCTCTCACTGGCTACAGGCAGTAGGATTGGATTATAAACATGCAACTAATTTGATACCCAAATAGGCACCTATTACCGATCCCACTATTTGATTATCAGAAAGTGAAAGCGTTGCATTAAAAAAAATTCGCTCCTTTGGCAAAATACAATAATGGATAAAAAAATACATGATAGAATTTGGGATTTTGTTTTCAACTGAATATTCAGGTACAGCCTGGCTGTACTTGCTGTATGCCCGCCACTGTAAGGTAACAACTACTGGGGAAAATGTTTCAGTGTAATCCCTCTACTTGTGAAAATCCCTTGGCAACTAAACGTCATTTATACCTTTCTATCTCACCCTTAGAATTAGGGTACACTCTCAGTAGGACTGGTTTCCTGGTTTCTGAAAACCTGCTCCAATCTGAAGTAGAGCGAATAAATTGTCTGAACTGCTTTCTTGCGTTTACCTGCTCATGGCAAAGCAGATTTTCAACTCAAGCCAGCTGATCCGAAAAGAGCGGAGCTGCTCTTCTATCTGAGTGCCATCTACCTAACCAAACTAGCTGTTAACAGTTTTCTGTTTACTGTGTTTTTATTTCTCCGATTTCTAATTTTTCCTGAATTTTATATACACTACTCAAAACAATTAGGGGATTTCCATTTCCAATGATTAAATTTAGAATTTCAGTTTGCGCTTTTTTTTCCTCACTAAGTTAAGCTCGCACTTATTTTAAATAAGTTTTATCAAATTCTCCCTACATTTTTCAATAAAGTAATATTTCTTTTTTGTATAGTTAGATGGAAGAATCATGTCTTTTGAAGAATTAAATAATGTTTGTTTAAATTAAATAAAAGTATGAAAAACAAGGTAAAATAAAAATTACCCTGAAACAATTTTATTAAATAAATTGACCCTAAATTCGTCATGCTTGCATTTTTAGATGTTTAAAAATTGGTTTGAATTATTTTTATCAAATAAAGTTTTGAAAAAATTATTATTACAATTTATTCAAAAGTTATGATTCCATTTTTTCCCCTTGTTTTATACCATTTAATTTTGGATGCATAATGAATCTATTTCACAACTTTTAGAGTTTTAGAATAAAAAAAATAATAAGTTATGACTGAAAGGGTAACAAAAGTAAGCGAAGTGATCCCCTAATTGTTTTGAGCAATGTATTTTTTCTATGGTTCTATACGAAGAGGAATCGTTAATTTTGATTTTATCTTTTGAAAGCCTACACCTAAAAATAATACCAGAAAGAAATTGTGCTGTTGATCCCATAATTAAAGGTCGAGCAAAACTTGGCGAATATCACCATTTGCTTCCGGAATTTAAAGAAGATCCGTCAAATTTTTATGAATATTTTCGGATGGAATCCTCCACCTTCAATTACATTTTGAAAATGATTGAAGGTAAATTAATCAAAGATTAGTGCAAATTTCGTCAAAACATTTTCCGTATCCATTCCAGCCAAATCAAAATAAACCTCAGAATTACCGCACCACGTGACTAAACTAAGCGCTGAAATCTGAAAACCAGAATGAATATTTCATTCTGGAAAAAACCAGACGCTTATTTTCTGCTCGCCAGGTCGGCGCATGCGCACTCACTTGAAATAAGTAGTCGGGTTAGAGCGGGTTTTCGGAAATCAGAAAACCAGTCCCACTGAGAGCGTACCCTTATGCAGGGATTGGAGTAATGCGTTACTTGTAACAGTTACTTTTTTTAGGTAATGCCGTTACAATTTTCAGAAAGTAACTGTAACTTAGTTACTTTTAGCGGTAACGAAAAATTGCGTTACTTTTCCGTTACTTTCCGAAGGCTGTCTGATGCTTATTTTGAAATTCCACTCCTAAGAAGGGAACATTTCCAAACTTTCGCATTCCCGAAATATAAGCTTTTCTTGGGAGGGAAAAAGCAAAATGCATTGTCCATTTTGGCTGCTAAAGGCGTGACGACTGCTTTCAGCCAGAATTGTTAAAGTACGAATGTTACTCCTTGTCTGTTTACCTTTCCAAGTATCACATTATAAGACCCGTAATTGCAGGCTTCTATCGAAAAGAAGGGTTTTGAAATAAATCGCGCTGACTGTCAAGCAGGTTGTCGTTCGGCAAGTTTCGACCAGTGCAAATCCCTTTGTGTTGCCTGAACCTGAATGGGTTCTACAACAATGCCCAGCAATAAAGTGTGTGTGTGGGGAGAGAGAGGGCACGTTCACACCTATTTCTTAGATTGAACCAGGATTGAAATTAAATAAAAAAAATTATTAATTATAATTTCACATTTTGTTTGTGCTTATGTTTCGTTAATCTCGGTTTTCTTTGAAAAATGGTAAGATGGCTAAATTTCAATTTTTCTTATAACTTATAAAAGTAACTGTGAATCGTTACTTTTCGTATTAAGTAACTGTAACCCGTTACTTTTCATATTAAGTAACTGTAACAGTTACTTTTTTGATTAAGTAACTGTAAAAGAGTTACTTTTTAAAAGTAACTTTCCAATCCCTGGAATTATGTTTCACAAAAACCCATTTACAATTAACAATGTTTTTATTTTGTGGTTTATCCACAATATCCCAGGTTTTATTTTTGACGTGGCCTATTATTGTCTCGGATATTGACTCTTTCCATTGATCTGCATCAACACTGTTAAAAGCTTCCTTAATGGTTTTTGGCTCAAGAAAACAACTATTCGTTTCATCCACTAAAGCGTCAACAAAGCACATTCTATTCAAATTTGGCATTTGCAAATCTGGCATATCATTCAAGTCAAAGTCCTGATAATTACTGGGAAGTCTCGACTCTCTATAGGGACCACTCAACGGAGGTGGGTCAGGAGACACAACGGAAATTAAGTCGGAAGTGTCTAGATTATCGTTTTGGGTATTATCAATTAATTCCCCACCCTCCAAAGAACTAGCAGTACTCCCACTGATTGCATAATCTGTGAAGAAATAGGTTGAGTGATACTTTTGACTTTCTAAAAAATGTACATCTCTAGCACTTATCACCTTATAAGTCTCGGGATCAATTAATCGATATCCCTTCCTGTCCTGACTGTAACCTATATAAACATAATTTCATTGGCCTTATGATCTCTTTTAAAACGTTTTTGTTTCGGAACATGGTCAAATGCACGACATCCCAAAACTCTTAAATAATCCAAATTAGTTTTAGTTCCATTCCACTTTTCATAAGGAGTCAAACCAGAAACAGCAACGGTAGGCTTTTGCAGTGATTCGCTGTTTGGGTGGCCTCTGCCCAATATCTAGGTTCAAGATGAGCATCAGCTAACATTGTGACCTTGCTCGTTCTACCAGTGTTCGATGTTTTCTCTCCGCAACCCCCATTTGCTCAGGTGTGTAAGGAATAGATTTCTGATGTTGTATTCCTACTGAAACCAAATAATCTGACATTGAACTGTTAATGTACTCTGTACCATTATCAGAACGTAAGATCTTGACTAATTTGCCAGTTTGCCTTTCAGCACAAGCCTGAAATACTTTAAATTTTTCAAACACTTCAGATTTATGCTTTAAAGTGTAGATAAAGGTCATTCGAGACAAATCATCAATAAACGAGACAAAGTAATGAGAGCCACCAATTGGGCCACAAACATCACTGTAAACTATTTCTAGCAATTCAGTTGCACGTTTTGTCTTACCCTTAAGAAATGGCTGCCTATGCATTTTACCCTAGTGGCAAGATACATAATTAGCAATTTTTCCACTATATGTATATCCTTCAACCAGGGCTCGAAAAACCACCCGCCCTCGGCGGTCAAATTCCCCGAGGACAACAAATTTCTCAAATCCAACGTCCTCTTGGACGGCCATTTCCCCATTAATGATACATTTTAAATTTTTGTTATCTTATATGGTCACTTCAAATCTGACCCTCTAATCTCTGTTAATTCCTTCTTCATACCAAATACGCATGCTGACGTAATCGGTAAACAACAGCGAAGTTGCTCTGTGCATGTAGACTTTTATTAACGTACAAAACACATTATGCACTGGTCTTAAACAAGGAGAGTTAAACGTAATTCTGAAAATCTACCTAAATGGAAAAGCCCTTTCAGATTTTTGTGCCTCTAAATCATTGGCTTTATTGTGGAACAGTCGTATTTTATTCATTTGAAAAATGTAGTACCCTAGGATAAATTGACATTCCAGATAACTTGTCTTTTGACATTTAAATTATTTCATAAAAGAAATACTAGGTTACTAATAGTAAATTATTATATATTTATTACTTTTATTACAATATATAAACAAAAAGAGAGAATTTGGCCGGTTCGGTTTAGAAGGTATGAACTGCATTAAGACAACACAAGAAACTATGGCAAGAATCTTCACGGTATAACAACGTTTATTGAAAACAGATAACTCGGAAAGATGACTAGATTTATCACAGGCAGAGGAACATGAATCCAAAGTTGGTATGAACTTGAACAAAATGAGAAACAAAACAACAGCCAAGTTAACAAATCATCAACTTCTTATATACATGGTTAACAGTTACAATTGCAGCTCAAGGGAACTTCCACGTGATGGCAGTAAGGTGGACTGTCACGTGGGGCTTTCACATGATAGATTGAACAATATAATGTAATCCTAATAACTACTAGTTCATTTTGCAATTTATATAAATGTTAAGATAAGTGAATGAGATTTTTTATTTATTTAGGAGCTATTTATATAATTAGAGTTTGACAGGGTTCGCTTCAAAGGAGGACGGGTACATTGTTGGACAAGCCGCCCTCAGGGACGGGTAAAATTTCGAGTTTTTTCGAGCCCTGCCTTCAACCTTATCATTTAACCTCAACATCCCTCCTTCACTCAGGTGACCTATTCTTTTGTGCAACACGTCATTTGAAACACATTGAGGGGTAATTAACGCCCATTCACTAGAAATATCAGGTGAATATAAATTATCCCTAATGCCATTTGCAATTAACTTTTCATCTTTATAAACAAAAACGCTATCCCCAGTAAAAGTAGTTACCATTCCAAACATAGTTTTTAGTAGTTTCAAGTAGTTTCTTGTAATCTTAATTAGTTTTTAGTAATTTTCCAAGCAGCCAAATTCTGATAAAATTTTCATTCTTTTCAGCCAAAAAGTCATCCGACAAGCGAATGGGCCGACCCACTTCGGGGCCATGGCGCAAACGGACCCCGGAAAGAAACCAGCTTACATAACCAACCAACATCACTTATAATAACAGTTGTATCCCTGTTTACCTGTTAGTCTGTGTTCTAGCTCTGCTTAATTTTAGGTACTTAATTTTTATAATGAACTTTCGCTACGCACCCTGATAGTACTAATGTAGAAGTTTTGAAATCTCAGCTTCTCCAAAAGTATATGGTTTGCCATGTGTATGACTCACAAAGATCAACTATATTTTTACGCGTACAATGGACAATTTCAGCGTTTTCCACAAACATATTTCGATTAAGCATATTAAAAAACGTCTAAAACTCAATTATTTCTGGTTTTAAAGATGTATTTATTTTTAAATTCATTTTTGAAGTGAATTATACGTCACTCCTGTTAAACCTCTCTTAGCATAACAGATGACGTCACGGTTGGCTTTTTTTTGTTCTTGGCATGTTATTTCGTATCACGTTTCACTGTATCGCTTTTGAAACTGTGAAACATGCTTTCATCCTTATCAAACTCTTAAAAAAGTTATGCTATTTTACAGAAACATGTCATGTTCATTCCAGTTAATTTCTTCAAACGTTGAACGATTTCACTCGACTATTCCGATCAGATCCAACAGTCAATAGTTCTGCAATAGATCATACGCGCTCTAGTGTGTGTATTTTAACTAACAACCAAACTTGGAACAAGCTGTTTAACTTCCTTAATATGAACTGGTTACAAATAATATTGTCTTCTTCTTTTAATGAGGTTTCGCAGAAATTGTAAGGTTTACTATTTTATAAAGTGTATTATAGGGATCGACCGATGGCGAATTTCGGCCGATGGGCTGATGCCGATTGTTCAAAAGTTACATCGGCCGATGTTTCCCGCCTTCCATCGGCCGATGGAAAAACCAAAATACAAAATTCGTTAAATCCATGTGCAATACATAAAAAAAAAAAGGAAATTAACGCGATCCCTCCAATTTCCATATTTTTTAGAATTCTATGTCTGTGTTCGATTTAGACTTTTTTAAAATTTTAAGGTATATAATAATAACGACCAAAGCGATATTTTGTAGAAAAAAATCAGATTTAACAGTTTTTTAATAAACATAATTTTAACATATGATACAGTAACTCCCGTTTATCCGGAATGCTCGGGAAATTGACTCTTCTGGATACTCGAATTTTCCGGTTATTTTCCGTTACCAAAATATGCCGATTTTTTTTCTCCGGAAAATGCAAGAGACTGCATCTTACATAATGCAAATAAGCAATGTTGTATTTATAATAATAAAATATATAATAGGTATTACAATATTTTGTATTAAAAAATATTTATTAAGAAAAAAAATCGATCTTTACTTTCAAATGCTAGAAATCTAAATACATAAATCGTCAAACCCATGGTCTAAAACCAGTAGGATATTTAAATATGTAAACAAAATCTGGAGAATATTTAATTACAGAATTAAATTATAAAAATAACTTACTTTGGATTAGGGTTGTTTACGATTTCTGGAAAATCCAAAAATATTGTAAAGTTTGAAAAACGTTCTTTGGGTCAAATCAGAGAATTATTCAATATATATTTATTTAAATCTTGTTAAAGTTAATTTGTTAAGGTATCAGTCATTATTTTAATCTCAAATGAGCAACGCGACGCTGCAAGCCGAAACTGACGCTGACCATCAGCGGTCAAGCTTGGCGCAATCACTTCCATTGGAAGGGTCGGAATTTCATAGTAACCACGTGGGAACTGCAAAAAAAAATCTTAAGCATCTTAGTAGTAAAAAGGCAGTTGTTTAAAGCTACAATACTTTAAATACTACAGCCTCTTTTCTACTGTAATGGGATTCTCCGAATTATTGGGGGATCATTGTAGACCCCGCGCTAAGATTCCCCTCTACTGATAACATTCATTGCCTTTGGCTGTGCAGAAAAACGTCTTTGAAACGAACATCGAATTGATGCTATTTTGGGGTGTGCATTTTTTACCCCTACACACACAAGCTTAGTACCTTTTTAATTTAATAATAATTACAAATATAGAGTTTAAAGGTTCTAAAGAAATATCTTCATTTGCTTAAGTTTAACTCTTTTTGAGGTGAGTTCATTTTCGATCTTCAAATAACCGGGTAAATTATGTTAGAACACTATTACAGTAGAAGTCTATTGCATTCTATCGTATTTCAGAAACTAAGCCGATTAACGTTTAATTGTTTGTGTTGGAACATCCCAATTTTTCGTATAAATTTTAGATTCCAGATAAGCAAAATAGGTTTAAACCTTTAAAACATTTTCGTTACTAAGTTTATCTTGAATTCTATCAAAAATTAAATTATACTTCTATTCGGAATAAAGATGTTAAGTATTATCGGTATAAGCATTCCCATTAACCGTATAGTTTTATCCGGAATTTAATTTTCCTTTCTCCGTACTGCTACTGATGTCGCTCTAAGGTTGCGCTGGGTGCCAGCTCATATGTTTGCCTCGTCACTTGATCACGGTTCCAAATTACGAGCGACCGGAAAAGCCCTCGTGTAGCTCTAAAGCTAAACCAGGAATGCTACTGGAAATTAAATTTTAGTTCTATTATATCCGGAATTTAATTCTAGTTTTAACCGGAAGCAATTTTCAGTTATCCGGATTGTAATTTCGGATCGACTTCGTTTAATCGGAAAGTCTTTTCGGATGAACGACATTGATATACTGATAGTATTCTAAATGATTTTTAAAAAATTGGAACTTTAACAAAACGTAAATTGATCTGCGTTTAAAATTGAGCTCATGTAATAAAATTTAATCGTTGCCGGATAACCTAAAGATACACGAAGGTTGAAACCTTAACCTGGTGAACACGTAGAACATTGGCGAAAGATTTTAACTTTTTTTAAAAAATTCACACGATAACACAATTAGAATTTCTTTAAGCATTATGTTATTTTAAATCTACTCAACGTTTTTGAGCCCAGCATGAAAAATGAAGTATGTTACAGTTTGGCGCGCCGATCGTTTGTGTAAATGCATATTCCGATCGTTTGGAATTTGTTCTGTTGAAAAGATACGGCCAACCATTTTGACATAAAAGGTTTTATTGTTAGTTGGATAAATTTACGTTGCACTAGAGCTACAGCACTGCCGAACAGTCACATAAGTTTGAACAGCGGTTGAAGCCGAAATTAATTGGTCTGGCATCCAACACAAACTTATAGTGACAACAACATATTTAACGTGCACCAGTCTCATATTACCTGCCAACTACTACAGATTGTCCGTAGTTTCTACGGATAAAAGTATTAAACTACGGAGTTACGGAAACACAGTCAAAACTACGGATAAGCTTCGATATTTTCTAAACAATTTATTTGAGTTTTTTTTCGCCTTGGTATTAGTGACCTTATAGCACTTAATGAAAAAATCGGTTCGTCGGCTTCGAAAGACAATGCCCATGGTTTTAATAAGTTTTTTTTTAATCCAAATATTTTATCAACATATTTCATTCGCGGAAATAAAATATTCAAATGCGGATCAAAGTGGGTTTTTTTTAATATTCTTGCGGAAAGTAAACTTAACCTACCCATGACGACTAGTAACATTTGCTAAGTACCCGCATAAATCGCAGTAGGTTAGTGTTCTTATAGTTCTAGCTTTGATCAGATCAGTCAACCAACATCAGCTCCTAGTAATGTTTTTTATAGAGTCGGATTCGCAGTACGTTGGTGTTCCTTTTATAGTTCTAGCTATGATCAGATTTGTCACCAGCCTCAGCACCTAGTAATATTTGTTAGTTAGAGACTTAATCGTAGCAGGGTTTTTTTAAAAGTTTTCTTTCTGAAAAAATCGATTAACCAACCATAACTCCTTGTAATATCTACTAGTTGGCAGTGTAATCGGCATAGGATCAGGGTTCCATTTCTTTCTTAGTTCAGGACAGATCAGTCAACTTAATTTCAGGTACTTTGTTAGTTTAAAAAATTACGATGGCCTGTGACTTCATCGCTACTTAGGATTTTTGGTGCCTTAGAACATCATCGGTAACAGTCCGGATAATGCTAAAATATAATCAGGTTAGCCTTATATGGTTAGCGAAAATGCTTACACCAATAATTAAAATATATATATATATTTATTATGAGTAACAATAGAAAAATCTGGCGTGGTGGATTTCAGTTCCATACACGATGATACGCATTCACATTATTTAGCTATGTGTCTAGTCAGTTGGCTGATAGCAAACAGATGCTCGGTTTATACAAAAGAACACTGAAAGTTAGTGGTCGCTGTGGTTTAGTTTTGGAGTCAGTGAAGCGAGACAAGGGGAAATTGTACCAGAGGCGAATTCCTCTGGTCTAGATTAGCGACGGTCCAAAAAAGCTGCTGATAGGAAGGAGGCTGACATCCCCCCCCTCAGGGATGATGGATGTGCTTAAAACTTGCTCCAGTCCACGTGCATTGCTTTGAAACCAGGAATTGGACGTACTGGGGTTTTGGTGTAAGATTAAAAAAACCCCAAAAAAACATCGGCCTACATCGGCTGGCCGATGTTTTTTTAGGCCGATGGCCGATTTTTTTCACTAAATTACCATCGGCCGCCGATGGCAAGGCCGATGGTAAAATTTTCAAACAATCGCTGGCCTTTCGGGATAGTTGGATCGCGGGGAGTTTCGGGATAGTTGGATCGCGGGAGTTTCGGGATAGTTGGATCGCGGGAGTTTCGGGACAGTAGGATCGCCGGAGTTCGGGACAGTAGGATCGCGGGAGTTTCGGGACAGATGATCGCCGGAGTTTCGGAATAGTGGATCGCGGGAATTTCGGGATAGTTTAATCGCGGGATTTTCGGGTTGGATCGTGTGGAGTTTCGGGATAGTTGGATCGCGGAGTTTCGAGATAGTTTGATCGCGGAGTTCGAGATAGTTTGATCGCGGGAGTTCGGAACAGTTGGATCGCGGGAGTTCGGGACAGTTGGATCGCGGGAGTTTCGGACAGTTGGATCGCGGTAGTTGGGGCAGTAGGATCGCCGGAGTTTCGGGACAGTTGGATCGCGGGAGTTTCGGGACAGTAGGATCGCCGGAGTTTCGGGACAGTAGGATCGCGGGAGTTTCGGGACAGTTGGATCGCTAGAGTTTCGGGACAGAAGGATCACCTCTGGTTTGGGATAGTAGAATCGTCAGAGACTTGCGCGATACTTGCGGATAAAGTATTTTTCTGGTAATAAGAATCTATATTTTTAATCTGTTGGTTGAACTTGCCACATCTCAGAAGTTTTGTGTAAACCATTAGTTTACAACTTTTTAGTTATTCGAAAAAATATTAAATGTGAATTTGAAAGTTATGTAAAAGATATTTAAAAGCAAACTTCACTAACTTTTATGTACATATAGACAAGATGCATGCAAAAACTTAAAATTATGTTCTTTTAGCAAATTAAAATAATTTGATTAAACATTAATGTAGCATAATTAGCTTGCCAAATAAAACTGTAATACTTCATTGTACAATAAGATTTTCAGAGCCTTAAAAAAATTTGTAGGGAGTTTAAAAAGGTCATAAAATTAACTTTAAAATAAGCTATTTCATTACTCTTTAACTCGCATTGTAGTAATTGTTCAAAAATTTTATGATAGTTCTTGTTCTTTTGATTAAAAAAATTGTAAAAAACACTTAAAATTCAAATGTTTTTAGCGTTTGATTAATTTGACCTGTAACTACTTTATTGAGTATTAACCATTGTAAATCAAAACTACATTAGTGAAAAAAAATTATCAATTGTGTTTAACCCTTTCAGTCCCAATGACAATTTGGCATAATCATTTTAGAATTTTTTTTTTCTGATCGTCTATAGCCATTTATGATATCAAAAAGCACATCATTCGATTCTTCAAACTTTTTTCTATTAGAAAATATTTTTATTAATCCCAATAGATGTCAGCCCTATTATTTTTTTAAAATTATGATCAGAAACATGATGATGTTTGTGTTTGATGGAGAGAGTAAAAAAAATCAAACTAAAAAAATTGCAAAAATGCTTTTTTAATTATTAAATACTTAAGGTAATTCCAAGATGAATTAAGACATAATATTTTAACAAACAGTCTTTTTTTAAGGGAAACAACATTCTGAGTTGGTCAAGGAAATCAAATTTCACATTTAGGTGTTTTTGTTAGCAGGGTTCAAAATTTACAGTGCCTCCTAGTCGCAAAATGCGACCTAATACTTCAATTTGAGATAACAAAATTAAATGTAGTCAAATTTGCAGAGGACTAGGTTATCAGAATAGTTAATACCAACTTTTCTCATCGTGATTTTCAAACAATTCGCCGAAAATAATCAGCTTGAACTTGTAAGATTTTAAGACTGTTATTTTTTTTCAACTGCAGCGATTTTAAAATTAAAGAAACTCTGGTTTTTGAAATGGCGATTCCTAAAATTTTTTGAATTTTAGTTATCGAAACTGAGCTTCTATAATCGCAAAAAATCTAGTGATTCTATAAAAAATTACTTAAGGTAAGACTTAGAAACTTAGGCGATCGTTTAAAAAAATAAAATCTTCCAGTGGGATACAGTAGACATTAATGTACATTTGCCTCCTAAGTCGCACACATTGCCCCTAAATTTTCTTATAAAATACCTAGCACTGTTGTTTACTCATTTAAGTTTATATAAATTTTAACATCAACTTGCTTAAAATCTATCACCTATCATAATCAAAAACTTAACAAAGTGAACCATTTGAAACATTTTCCAATTAAATTCTCTTGCATATGTGTTGAATTTCATGCCGAAAAGTTTAAGCAATCAGTTAAATTAATAAATTTGCAAAGAGAATTTTTAAAAAATAATAATTATAGTCTTAAGTTTCGATTTTGAATATAGTATTTAAATTTGATCCAACTATTTTTGCTACTATTTTGATAATAAGGCGACTATTTTTGCCAACTATTTGGAAATTCCAGGCAACTAAAGCGACTATTTTTTACTTAAATTTGGCTGGCAAACCCTGCTAGTGTATTACAGCATTAGATCGAAACATCGCCAAAAAATAACAGTTGACGTCAGAGCTGTTTTCAGTGACGTACATTTTCGGGCAAATTTCAATGCATTTTTTGTTGAAATTAAACATATTTGGAATATTTAACCTTACATTGGAAATCTGCAGCTTTAATGTCCAGAAAAACACATATATTATGAATTTCGTGTTTCATGCAACTTGTCCATTACGCATTTTAGTTTCAGCTTTTTTTATTTTTGCCAAACTCATGCCTGTAAATTAAAAGTGTGTAAAGTAATAAATTTTAAAATTTGTTTTAGTATCTAGAATACTCATAAGATATAAAAAAATTACGTTATATACATTTTTTCACTTGTTTAAAGGTTTTTTCCAACACTTATCGAGGTCGATTTCCAACTAGTTGAAAGCTGGCGAATTTGCAGAGCCAACAAATCTTTTTTGTCCAATAGGCATCGATCTTCTTTTTGGGGGAATGTGAATACATGTCCTTTATCGTCCCGCTTTCTTAACCATAATTTGAAAACTTGGAAAAATATATTTTTAAAAATTAATTTTTAAAATTTAATTTCAAAAAACTAAACAAAAATTTATTTTTTTAAAAGTTGACATTTTTTTGGGAATTGCACAGATCAATGTATCTTTTACGTGCCCCAAAATAATTTTCAGGGTTGCTACGATTTTCCCCTCCCCGAAAATATTGCCGACTAGCCCGGAACAAGAATCCGCGACCTTAGGCTTATGGTGAGGCGGGCACGTACCTACAGAGCCGTGAAGTGTGAATATTACTTTCAAAATCAAACATTGTTTACCAATTTTTTTACCAATTTTTATTTTTAAAAACTCAAAAAATTTATTTTCTTTTATAAATATTGCAGGTAACTTTAAAAAAAATATCTTTAAACAACTCCCGGCCCTCAAAACATATAATTAATCCCAAATGGTGAGTATAACTGTCACAGAAGCAGAAATACATAAAAAAAATCATCGACGTCCGCCATTTTGGAAAACGGGTCCTAAAAACCCCCTTCCCCAATTTGGTGATGTCTTATTACTTAGGCCTCTTCGTGTGGCAATAAGGGGTTAAATTATACGCCAAATCCTGCGATTTTTTAGCGATCTTGCTTCAGACCAGCTCGCCCATCCAGCCCGGTTCCTCTCGTCCTTGACCATTTTCCCCTAGTTTTAATTTGGGTTTTCCCCCGTTTTACTTGAAAAATCAAAAAGAGAAGGACGTAGTCTATGCTATTTTTTTTTGCAGTATTTTGTATTTCCTTTAAAGTTTTTAGCTTTCTAGAAGCTCCCAAAATTCCGATAATTAAATATCCCCGTCTACTCCTATTGGGAGGAGAAAGAAGTCTGCGCATCCCAAATAAAACCCTTTTTTAAATTGTAATTTTTTTACCTTT
>JAFNEN010001872.1:0-19399 GCA_019343175.1 Oedothorax gibbosus
CCCCTTCTTACTCCTCTTTTTCCAAAATTTGGGCCACCAAGATCTTTTGGGGGGATTCCTCGGGGGGGGGGGGGGCAAAAATCCGGTTCGTCTTAAAAAGGTTACCTGGTTTGTAAAAATTTTATTTGTTTTTTTTTTAAAAATAGGATCCCCGAAACATTTTTAAATTTTTTTTTCCCCAAATACTTAGCTATACAATTCCCCCAAAAGTCCCCCTTTTTTTTTTTTTTTAAAAAGAATTTTAAAAAATCTTTTGTTAATAAAAAAATTTTGAAAATAAATATTTTTAATTTTTTTGTGGGGGGAAAAGTTAATAAAATGAAAAAAAAATTTGGGGGCCCGGGGTTTTTTTTAAAAGGGAAAAAAAATTTAAAAAAAAAATTTAAAAATTTTTTGGGCACAGTGGCCAATTAAATTTTTGAAAATTTTTTTGTTCCGATGGGGTTGCATTTTAAAAAAAAGTCAAAGGAGGGGGGCAATATAAAACAGATTTTTTGGGGGATTTTTTTTTTTTAAAAATTTTCCCCTAATATGAAAAAAGAAAAAACAATTAATGTATTGGGGAGGGGGGTCAAAAAAAAGGGGAATTTTGGGGGATTTTGGGGTTTTTTTTTTTTTTTTTTTTTTTCTTTTTTTTGGGGGGTGTTTTAATTTTTTAAAAAAGGGTTTTTTAACTTTGGGAGGGTCTGTTTGTCTAAAAAACCCCTACACTCGAACTAAAAAAAAAAGAACCTCAAATTTGCCCCCGTACCAGTATAATGTTTTTGGGACGTCACAATTTTTTTTAAAAAATACATGAAAGGGGGGGAAAAAAAAAGGGGGTTTTTGCCTTTTTTAACTTGATTTTTAAAAAAATTTTTTTTTTTAAAATTTTCCTTATAGGTATTAAAATTTTTCCTTTTAAATTTTTTTTGATTTAGTGAGTGGAAATTTTCAGCCTTGTAGTAGTACACAGTACCCCCCCAAAAATTTTTTTAAACCCCCCCGGATTGTCAAAAACATCGGGCCCAAAATTTTAAAAAAACTTTTTTTTTTAAAAAACCCCCCCTTTTGGGGTCATGGTCATTTAGCGACCATACTTTCTTTTTTTTTCCCAAAACCACAAAAAAAATAACTGGTGAACTGGGCTTTTTAAAGGTTTGGGGGAGTGTGCGTTGGGGTCCCGGGGGGGAAAGGGTAAAGACCCAAAAGGGGGGCCCGGCCGCAACACAAAAACGCATCTTACCCCGACTGAAAGGGAAAACCTGGGGTAGTCACCATAGCTTTTTGGCGTTTTTTTTTAAATCCCCGTTTTTTCCAAAAAAAACCCCGGGAAATTGCAGGGCTAGCTTTTTTTTTGGGAAAAAAAAAAAAAGCTGACCCTGGGGGGGGTTTAAATCTGATTGATCAGGGGGACATTTAGTTATGAATATTTTTTAAAAATAAAGCGTGGGGGGCCCACCGAGTGGTGGTTAAAAATTTTTTTTTTTTTTCTTTTTTTATCTTTTTTTGGGAGTATTTGGGATGGAAGGGACCTATTATTCCATTTTTTTTTTTTTTTTGGGATTACTAATATAGAAATTTTTAAAGAAAACTTAGGGAAAGGGTTTTAAGGGGGCTCATTTTTTTTTTTTAAAAACCGGATTCCCCCCCCCCCCCCCCCAAAAAAAAAAAACAATTATAATGCATGCTTCAAAAAAAATTGATATGCTTTTTTTTTTTGAGATCCCCATTTCTTTTGGGGGAAAAAATGATTCAAAGGGTTTTTCTCATAATAAAAAATTTTTTTAGTTTTTGCAAAAAGTTAAAAAATTTTATTTTGTCCTCGTAAATTTTAAAAACATTTCTAAATAGGGAAATTATTTTTTTTGCTTCTTTCTAAAAAAAATTTTTCCCCTTTTTCTTTTCCCCCCCTTTTTTTTCTTAATTCTTCCGTTTTTTTTTTTTTTTTTTGTTTTTTTAAATTCTTTTTAAAATTTTTTGACAGAACCCTTTGTTCGTCTTTTTTCTGACTAGAATTTTTTTCTAGAAAATGTTTTTATATATAAAGGGGTTTTTTGCCCTTTCCCCTTTAAAAAAAATTTTTGTTTTTTTTAATTTTTAAAAAAAAATCGCGGCAAGCGACAACTCATTCTGAAAAACCCTTTTCAAAAATTTTTTGAAAGACAATTTCAAAAAATTGTCTCGTTTTTTGGCCCTTTTTGAGGCTTGTTTTTTGGGAAAAAAATTTTCTTTTTCCCTTTTTTTTTTAATCACTTCCTTTTTAAAATAAAGTCCGGCCCCTTTGAATTTTTTTTGGGGGTTTAAATTGGGGGAAAGAAAAAAAGGGGGATGAGTTTTTTTACTCATTGGATGATAAAATGTATGGCAAATTTTTGCATATTTTTGTCGCAATAGTTTATATATTTAACGCTTCCTGATGAGATTTATTCTAAAGAAAACGATTTTAACTGCTGGTGTGGCGGCAGTTGCCTACTTGGGCAGATCTAGCCCTTACTTGTGCACGCCCCGCTTTCCAACCACGTTGTTAAGGCTGAATGTGCAACACAGAACCTGCTTTAACTCATCTGGCTTGCTTGTGAAACTCTCTCTTCTCTTCGGCAACGCTCGCCGCCCCGGGATCGCGCTCGTTGATCGAGCTTGCAGTAACTCCATCATTGTTTTTTTACTTTAAATTATTGTTTTGTTGTTATACCTTCGTATATATTTACCTATAGTTATTTCTATAAATATTTTTACTCAAAAGCGTAGTTCTTGAACACACTCAACAACGTCAGACAGAACAATTGCAGCATCCGAACCATGGCGGGGAGTTAACCGCGCGACCGCCCTACGCCATAGTGGTGACTAGCACTCCGCCGGACCGTGATACTTGTGACGGTCTGCTTTCCTCGGTCCTCATAGTGGTGACCAAGGACCTTTGTGAAACTAGACTGTGGGACGCTGGCGTCTCAAGACTGCAGTTTTTTTCAACGGTGTAAGCCCAGGTACAGGTAAAACTTTTTGTTGTTTAACCTAAACCGCGGTGGTACCTCTAGTTCCTAAAAGTTCGTTTTTAAAGTTATTTTTCATAGCTTAGTTTTTTAAATTTTTTTAAGGTTTAACATTGCCGACCTGTCGTTGAATTTTGAATGATAGCGACGACGATAAAAGGTGAGATTTCTCTTTACGGGAAAGAATTTCCCGATTGCCCCAAACCCAAGTATGCCGCATGGATCGTGCCCCACAGCCGCTTGAGTTTTTCGTAATAGATACGTGCCAAAAGCTCAGTTCGGAGCATTGCAAACCCGTGCCTTTGTTGGTATCATCAGGGGTTCGGTAAAAGTGCTCGTAACTGTAGAAAGCCTTGCAAGTTCGTTCGGAAAGAATCGTCGACCCTCGCCGACTGAGGATGTCGAGTCCAAAATATTCGTTTTTTTGGGTGTTTGATAAATCAGGATATTTTTACCCTCGTCGATACTGGAGCATCTGTCTCTGTACTTCCTAAGAGTAATTTCCGGGAATATCACCAAGCACTAACCTAGTTATACGCCGCAAATGGCACGTCTTTTCTTTATTGGTACATTTTCAAAAGGGGGCACATCGCTTACGCCGATTTTCCTATTTATAATTCCCAGTGACACGAGCCTTTTTGGTGCCGATTCTTGAGCAGTTTGGCTTACTAGTCGACTTTAAAAACAAACGGTTATCGACGGGGAAACGACTCTTACATTAAGACGCGTTTTCGTAACCCCCCCTTTTTTGGGGTTTTAATTTTTGTGTCTGCAAGACTCTTTCCACGCCTTTTGCAAGGATTTTTTCCCGGGGGTTTTGAACTCCAATTTATCAAAAGTGATTCGTGCATACGACCACTCATTGTATTCAAACAAAGGGCCCCGCCGGTGTTTTCAAAACCGCAGTTTCCCCAGAAAAAACTGAAAATCGCTGGGGCCCGGAAATTTTGAGACTCTCGCTGATGAATTGTTGGGGCCCCGCGAACAGCCAGGCCAGCCTATTCATATGGTCCCGAAGAAGATAAAACTTGGCGGGGTTTGTGGGGATTTAGAAGGGTTAATCTGTCACCGTTCCCGGACGGGTTCCCGATCCACACTTGCCGATTTCTCTCATATTCTATCGGGAAAAACCCTATTTTTCTAAAAAAAAAGATCTCGGTAGGGCCTATTATCAAATTCCTGTCGAGCCAGCTGAGTTCCTAAAACTAAGTACTACCCCTTTAGGTTCTTTTCCTTTTGTAAAAATGCCCTTTGGTCTGCGAATGCTGGAAATCTTCAACGATTTAGCATGAAGTATTAAAGGGACTGGATTTTTGTTTCTTTATCTCGATGATATTTTTGGGTTTTTTCTGACGATGAAGGCTCATCACGATCATCTGAGAGAGTCTTTATGACTAAACAATTCGGTTGTGATCACTCGATAAATGCATTTTGGTGGGGGGGGGAAGTGGATTCCGGTTACCCGGTTCTCAGTCTGGATGGTCACCTTTTTCCTGAAAGTTTCAGCAACGCAATTTCCCTGTCCTGAGACGGTGGAAGATTTGCGGCTTTTTCGCATGCTTAACTTTATCACCGGTTTATTTCCCCAAAACGGCAAGATCAGGCCCCCCTTTTTATGTTTTTTTAAATAGTAGAAAAGAAGACAATACTAAATTGAATGGGGGATGACGAGCATTCAAGCTTTTGAAAATTAAAGATATTGCGAATTACGCTTTTAGCTCATCCAATAGCTGATGCGAAATTCTGTCTGGAAAAACGGGTTTTTCCCTTTGTTGGTGCAGTTTAAAAACAGTGGTTAACGCAAAATTAGCCCCCCAATTTTTCGCGAAAACTTAACGTGCCGAACTAAAATATGCGCTTACGACGCGAATTTTTGCATGTAAAGCAGCTGTAACATTTCTTATTTTTTGAAAAAGGGGGGATTTTGTCATCTATTCAGACCCCAAGCGTTACGTTTGCCTTCCAGCAGAGGTGGAAAAATGCCCCCCAGCAACTAAGACATTTGAGTTTATTGGTCAGTTTACACAGCCCA
Organism: Oedothorax gibbosus; assembly: GCA_019343175.1. Classification (NCBI taxonomy): domain Eukaryota; kingdom Metazoa; phylum Arthropoda; class Arachnida; order Araneae; family Linyphiidae; genus Oedothorax; species Oedothorax gibbosus. The sequence continues at coordinate 5,005 of JAFNEN010001872.1, forward strand.
TTCGTTATTCCCAGGAAAGAAAATGTCGTAGCCGATAATCTTCTCGTTTTTTTAGTGTTGAGTTCCTAATAAAATGATTATAAACTTTTAGCCCAAAAACAAATAAATACCTGACTGAGGTGTTGCTTTGTCAGGATCAACCTGGACATAAAAGATGTCGTTTTTTCCTGAACTAATGAAAAAGTGCATGTGACTTGTCAACTGGCGTAAATTTAGACCCTATTTTCCCAAACCCGTTTTTCCCCGTCAGGTTTTGACAGGTGCACACTTACTCATCTGTAAAACGCTCAACTGTTAATCTTCTAAGATATAGTTTCATCTGGAAGGATTCGGAAGGACTGGGGCGGGGGCTCGTTTTGTCCCCTGTCAGAAGTCAAAGGGTTGTCCCCACACAAAGTCCCGGGGCTGGGACTTCCCGGGACCCTGAGGGACCTTTTTTTTTTTTGGGTCGTCCACATCGACATCTTCGGCCTCTTCCCCATCACAAAGTCAACGCATTGCCCCCTTTGCGTGGACCCTGGACAGAGCAACGTTTCCCCTATTCCGAAAAATCGGGCAATTTTTTCCCCCGGGCTTTTTTTTCCCGGGTTTGATATCAAGGGGGGGATTCCCCAAACCATTATCAGGGGGGACCAAGGGCACCCAGTTTGAATCCCAGTTGGAAAGGGCAAATTCACAATTCCCCTTTCGAGTAGAATTTCGCCAAACCACAGGATCACCCCGGCGGGCAAACGGAATGGTGGAGCTTTTTCACGGGGACCTAAAACGGCAAATCCCGATGTCAGGCTACCGATGCTTGGTGGAGAAATGACCATGGTTTTTCTTGTACTTGGGCTATCTCCGAGAAGATCTTGGTTCATCTGTTGCAAAATTTCCCTTTTAGGGTTTGCTTTTTTTCGATTGCCAGGTGAATTCTTAGGAAATCTCGCTTCATCCCCACGGCATTTTCATGACTACGTGAAGCGCTTTGGGGGGGGGGGGAATTGGAGTCAGCGAAGCCGTTCCGGCAAACGCCACTTAAGCAAGGATATTCTTTCCACAAAGTCCGACAAAGCACTCATGTTTTGTCAGAATCGCCCGCGTGCCCCGGCCACGGGGGGGCAAGCCCCCCTTACAAAGGGGCCCGTTCAAGTGCCCCGGAGGAACAAAAAAAATTTTCTTTTTTTACATTGGAAAACAAAAGGTCCTTCCCACCATCGATGGGTGAAGCCAGCGTTTCTGCTAGCCCCTCACCTTGAAGATTCTGGGGTTTTCCCCCTTGTCTCAGCCAGAACCTGAAAGATTCGGGTCGTGCGGGTCGGAGTAAAAACGGTTTCGTCTGCCTCCTCGGGGCATGGGGGGGGGGGGGGGGGGGGGGTACGTGGCGGGCATGGCGCTACTTGCAGATACACCCCTTTGGGGTGCGACGGCGGCTTCCAAACCACGTTTTTTAAGCTGGAATGTGGCAACACCAGATTTGGGGTTTAAATAAAACTCATTTGCGTTTGTGAACTCTCCCCTTCTCTCGCAAGCGGGCCGCCCCGGGATCGCGCTCGTTGACGAGCTTGCAGTAACTCATTATTGTTTATTTTACTTTAACTTAAATTTTTTTGTTGTTAAAAACCTTGTTATATTTACCTATGTTATTTTTAAAAAAATATTGTTAAATCAAAAAGCGTACTTTTGAACACAAAGCAACCCCGTCAGACCGAAAAGTTTGCGCATCCGACCATGGCGAGGGTTAACCCGGCGACCCCCACGCCATAATGGGAAAGCTATTTTTTAACTTTAAAGACATGGATACAAAGGTTCTAACACTATTTTACTATGGGTTTTAAAATTAATACTTACAACAGAGAAAACGAATACTTTTCCAGATAAGTGGTGCGACGGTTTTTATCATTGGTCGTTTCGACCCAATTTATCAACGTTTCAAAGAACAAAGTTTTTTTATCAATTTATACCTTTTAACTTTTGTAACTTTTTAAAAAAAATATTTTTTTCTGTTAAATCCCCAGAATTTTTTTTTTAACACATATAAAACTCTAACTGAAACATCTAATTAATCTTTTTTTGAAGAACGAAAATTAAATATAAGTATCATTAAAATTAGGGGGGAAAAAGGTGATAGCTGGTTATATTTTGATTGGGTTAACAGTTTTAAATATGCAATGATTAAAAGGGAACTGCCCAAAATTTTTCTGCAAAAGCTATATTTCTTCACAAAGACCTGACATACAGTCCTAAACTTTTCTCTTAATTTGGGAAAGGGGCTTTAGGCTCCCAAATTTCAAGTTTGTTTTAAAAAATAGTTTAAACACTGATGGAAGTTGTGCTTGTATTGAATCGTACTTTGTGGTTATTTTTGCAAAGCGCTTTTTATATGTCGCGTAATCAAACGCTATTGTGAATTTAATAGAATAGCCTCATTTTTTTTAAAAGTTTTCGATCATTAAACCTGTGAAATGAGTAGCCCCGGTTTTTTTTTTGAAATGTTGATATTTTTGTAATCCTTAAATATTACGAATTGGTTATATAAAACGAAAAATACAAAAAGTTGATTTTTTTTTCGAACTTACGCCTTTTTTTGTATATGCAAATTAGGGTTTAACCAAACAAAAAATCCTGGGAGGATGAAAATTGGCATACCTGTTGTTGGCACGATTTTTTAACGTCAACAATCCTTTTCACTTATTAGTCAGAACCGGCCCCTCGAGTTTGAAAAGGGTCCCGGCAATGGGCAAATTCCCCGGATCAGGTGTTCAAATTTTTGACCTAATAAATTTTGAGGGTTTTGACACTATATTTTTTAATGGACCTTTGGTGACCTGAAAGTTAAAGTGGGAGTCCAAAACAAGGGGGGGGGGGGGTTGGGGGGGGGAAATTAAATGGGGCTTAAAGGGGGCAGATGTCCCCCACATCCTGATTTCAATACTCCCGTGGACCTATGGGAATGAGGCGGCTACCCGGGGTTTTACACTGGCAGACCTTTGGGGAGCTGTTCTTTAACGGTTTTACCAGATGCAGTGCGAAGGGGGTTTCTTGCTTCCGATTGGCCAAGGGGCATTTTGCCCCTGGACCCCAAAATGAGAAAAAATATAGCGGATGCCCGGGGGAAGAAGAGATAATTTTCTCAACATATACAGAGTAAAGAATTTCAGAATAAGTTTGCCGAAACTTCCTGGTTTAAAAAAATGCAGAGGAAATGCATCTTAGACTCTATTACCCTCGCCTCTGGTCGCCATCTCCGTAAGCCACCCCAATCCCCAGGGGCATTTCCCAAGTCACCCATCCTTGGAGCCTTCGACAAACCCCTTGATCTCTTCAGATTTCTACCTATATGCGGGGGGCATATCCTTGACTCATCAGGTATCACCAAAATCTCCGAATAGCTGCCGGCCCTTTGGGGTTTTGCAAAACCCTCATGGTGTTTCTCAAGTTTGTCGACCCCATCTTAATCCTGGGGAAAGGGTTGCCATGTCTAATTGTTTTCCGGATCAATTATGAATCTAAAATGCTTTAAATTTTTGTAACGAATCCCAAATAAAGGTTATTTTAGTGAATAACCATGTTCAGTTTGATATTCAGGGGTTATTGTATTAGTGAACTATTAAATTTTTAATTTAAATTTTTTTGTTTTCACAACGCAATAACATTTTATTATTTCATTTATTCTATCCACTATAGTTTTAACCTAAATTCATTCCCCCTTTACAAATATAAGTAATTAATACTGTACAACCTTTTTTTTTCATATCTTGACTAACAAAACGCAAAAAGTCTTCCAAACTTTTTTTTCTGTATTTTGTTAAGGAGTTTTAAGGACCAAGCCCCAACGAAAAATAACATCGTCGTCCATTCTTTGGTTGAGGTAATTCTGCAGATACAATCAAACTATATTTTTCCACCCTAAGAGCGTAATCCGGCGAAGGGTTTGTTTGTTTAAAATAAAGTTTTTTTTTTATTTTTACGATGTAACTTATTTATTGCCTCAACATCTATGGAAAGGGAAAACATAACTGCTTTATTATTTAAAGTGCCAAGATGGTGTCTACTAGGAATATCCCTGAAGCATCTATTTTAATATGCCACAACAACAGTCCTGACAGATATCCCGTTATTACCAGGTTTTCCGTCCATCGTCGCATGCTTGAAGGGAGTAACGTTGCATATGACTGTTACCCAAGAGCTAAGAGTCTCAAAATCTAAAAGGGGGGGAAGAAAATTATTTTCATGTTTTCATCGGGTTTCCAAATCGTTGAAGACAAATTGGGATGTTTAAACATTCTTATCGAATAAAATAAATCCGCTTTAATATGATTTATTTGTCATACATAACCCGTTCACCCCTGTGTCGTATTTGTTTTTTTTGATAATCTAAAGCAGAAAACTTATTTCACATAAGTTTTTTTGCCATGCTCTTCATGAGTTTATGTAAAACTTCATTTCTGTAGTTTAACGACGGATCTTTTTAAAATACTTAATAGGATTGGTATTTTTTTATTACTAGGAGCTCCGCCCACTGCTCGCTATCGCTTTGCCAACCCCCGGATTCCCATAGAAAGCTTCGGGACCGATCGTGTGACGTATTTTTTCCCAAACCCCAAATTTTCAAGGCTATTGGGATTTGCATCCAGTCTTATCTATGACAAAATTATGTCGAAAACCCTTTGGAATATAGTTAATTCAGCCGCAAGCTCCACCCCCTTTTATATTTCTGCGGCATTCTTGGATTCTTTCCCCTCCCGGGGTTTCCTTCTCCCTTTTTCTTGGTGACGATAGCGGCAGGGGGCCTGCCCCTATCGCTCACCAACCCAATTAATTTTTCAATTATAAAGGTACAATTAATTCAATTTATTAATACATTAATTCAATTTTAATTTTTGATTAAAAATAATTTGGGAAAATTTTTAAAACAAAAAAAAAGCCATCGAGGCTAAGGGGAACCCCCTTTCACAAAAAAAAAATTGACTTTAACACAATATTTCTCATTTTATGGCTGCTGACACTTTAAAAAAGCTTCTTTTTTTTATAAAGAAAAATATGACCCATTTTTAGATTGAATATTTTTAACATTTAATTTTGTGAGTGTCCTATTCAGTTGACATTTTTTAGCGTACTTGACAAAGAATTTTTTGATGGTTTCTTAAATTACTTATTTTTACGAATAAACAGCCCCCAAATAATGACGACAAACGTCAAGATAAATTTTCCTAAAACTTACATCGAATCTATTTTTGAAAACCTAGGAACGTATATAAATTATACTATTTCTTGCTTTGGGTCGGGCTTTAACTATAAAAAAAATCGTTAAAAATAGATAGGTCCCCTTCGTATAACCCTTTTAACGAATTCCAAAACGTTCATAGGACAAACTTAATGCATTTTGTTTTTTGTTTTTTTTCTTGGGGCGTGAAAATTAATAACAGGGTTTTAAAATTTCAGATTTATAAAAATAATAATTGATAACATCCAAAAACGTAAGCAAGCTCTTTCGTGTGCGTCCTCCCCATCTATTTTTCCATGAGATACCGTGTATCCCCCACTAGAAATGAGAATTGCTTTTGCACGTGGCGCCTTTCTGCTCGATGTATTTCGGGGTTTATTAATTCTTCTTGTCACTCCCAATTGTATTTTAAATAATGGGCAGTTTAGTATAATTTAAAAAATTTTTATTCAACATAAGTTTTCTGCAGAATAAATTTTGCCTTGAAATGTTTTAATTTTCTTACAATTTTCTTGTTTTTTTTAAAAAAAATTTTTAAATCATTTTAACCATTTATTTTCTATACATAAGCTTCAAAACATGAATTTGATTTTATAACTCTTTTTTATTAGTTTTTTGGTAATTTATAATTAATCAATCTCCTACCGTTCAGAATAATTAATCATTTCATCATTGTTCAAAAATATTAAGAAATTTTTTATGTGTTAATTATTTTCTAGACAATACAGAAAAATGAGGCATCTATAACAAATGGAATAATCTCACGAATATTAGAATAATCGACTATGTCTCTAACCGCAGAATGCATTTAACAGGTACATATGTTAAAGGTCTTGGTTCTTTCCCTTTTTAATTTCACCGAAGTCGGGCAATAATATTGACCCTAAAACATTTTGAAAAAAAAAGATTTTGAAAAATTTCTCTGTAAGACACCTTTTTCAAAATTAAATATCGGATTTTTGTATGCGAAATCGATTTTAAGTTTAGTACGAAATGCAATCTTTTTTTTGTAACTCTTAACCTCTTTTTTTTTACAATTTTTAAAATTGATACTCATTTTTGAGCTGAACAAATTTAAAAATTAAATGTTAGTTCATTAATTTACTCTGTACTTTTTTATTTACTAAAAATTTTTTATTTTTTGCAATCAAAACCTTAAAAATCTATTTGCAAAGTTAGTCTTGGCAAATTATAAGTATGATTTGTGTAGTTTTTGAATTTTTTTTGTATCACATGAAAGGAAAAAAATTTTGTGGTAATTTTCGCTGTTGGCCCCTTCGCATATCAAATTTTGACTTTTTAAAATAATCTAGAAACTTTTAAATCAACTTCTATAAAATGGATGATTTACTGAGTATTTAATACAGCAACATTATTATTACCCCTTTATTTTTTTTAAGAGACAGTCCTCGGAAAATTTTAAATCATATTATTTTTTTAGCATGAATATTTTATTACGCTTTACTAATATCCCTTTGGATTTTTCAGCTTGTATTGAAATTTCAGGCACCATATTTCACTTTCTTTTTAACTATGGTATTTTTTCCCCATGCCTACGTTTCAGGAAACATGAAAAGCAAGAAGGGTACTGTTTATAAAGTCGTTGTCTACTTTGATGCCATCTACCTCCATTAAAGCCCTACTTAGTCTAGCCCAAAAATATAACAAAATTTTTTCCCCCTTCACATTTCATCAAGGGTCAGCAGGTTACGTCTTTATAGCACAACTGTTTTTTAACTAAGCCACCTGTCGCTTCAGTATCATTTTTATTTTAAACTTTTTCCCCATATCATTTTTACCTTTTGAAGTATTGTACTTTTAGGATAATTTGCAGGCATTTTGTTATATTTTATAAGTTTAAAAATGTAGCTATTTTAAAAAATTAGGGCAAACGATTCGGAGTCATAGAGTTAACTTTAGCGCAGCAAGCTACGAATACTCACCAAACGTACGCATTTACTGCTTTATGTGGCTGTGAATAGATTTAAATTGCTAATATAAACTACTAAGGCATTAATTATTAGTTTTTTAAAGTTTATTAGGTGATTTCAGATAATACTAAAGAAAATTCTTATTTGTTTCAGTTTATGCTGCTCGCCAATGATTTAGGACGCATACTTTAGATATACTTCAGCTGACATTTTTAAAATTAATTTACAGTTCTTAAAAGAAAATCAGCTATTCATGGTTTTTTTGTTGGTGAAACCTGATTCATATAATTATTTTCATAATGTCAAGACCGAAAACGATTTATATGAAAAGAGAAAGAAAATATTAGTAATTTAGAATTCTAAAAGTTTACATTTCTAGCTTAGCATTTTAATGTCGTTCTATTATTCTGTTCTAAAAACAGTTATAAAAGCTTAGAAATACTTATTCAAAGTACTGACTTACTCGTTTGCGACTCGGAACTCAAAATTTCTAGCTAAAATTTTTTTGACTTAAGCACACTTTAATCTATAGATGGTATAGAATTTCATTCCAGGGTGTAGTCATTGCAGTAATTTTTCGCGAAGTGACTTCTTTTCAATGAAACACTATTTTTTGTGGCCTATTTCTTGAGTGAATTCTTTGCGTTTAAAATTATTTAGGATCTATTGGACAGAATTTTAATTTGGTTCAAATGTTTTGACATGGCTTTCTCAAATATTTTAAAAAATGTCCCGCAATTTTCGAGCTAATACATTAAGTTAGCATGGAGAAATAACAATTATGTCTCTGGCGAAAATAGTTTTATTGGAAAAATATTATGTTTCGTAAGGACGGAGGCCCTACTTCAGCAGATAATTTTACAAATACACATAATCCAAATTAGTTTGTTTCCCGAATCGACTCGTTGTTTTCTCTATGTACTTTCATGCTTCTCGAAATTGTATACATTATAGAGACCTCCTCTTCAGTGATATGTTGATCACAACCAAACCGATGCGGCAACGCCCTGCACAAGTTTCTAACAATGTTTCTTCACTAAATTAAGACGCAATAAAAGGAAACGACGCTTGTTCGAAGAGATATATGCCAGATTAGCCTAATTGTGGTGCAATTTTTGCAGCTGGTTTTCGATGGTTTTATTACGGCGACTCTAGCATGTTGTCCCTTAATCTAATTACTCGCGTTATACAATAACACCTAAGATCCTTTAAACAATACGTACGCCAATTTCAAGAGATTTTTTTTTTAAAAAAGCATCACACAGCAAACCTTATGTAGTTCTATTTAAATACATTAAAGATTTTTTCTGTTTTTTTGTTTTTTTAATAAATTTTCCAGTCACATCCATCGCTACTAATTCCTAAAAACTTTGATTGTTTTAATTTATTAGAGATGAATTATTATTTAGAATTTTTTCTTCTCATTGGAAATTAATTGTTAAATTATTTTCACAAATTCATCATTTTAAGTGAGCATAAGCCTTTTTTTTACTATGAATTTATCAATATACTTGTATATAGAAAATTTCTTCCAAACCAAACCATTTCTTTTTATGCCAAAACTGGTTTTAACTCTTCTAGACTCCATTATTACAATACAACGTGCAAATTATAATCGATTGCCATTAATTCGATGGAATCGTTTCCTAAAACGAATTATCCATAAACCATGATGCACTGTTCTGATTGATAATTAACAGCATATGTTTTTCTATTCTTTAATTAATTACAACCGGCGCCTATGCTCACTGAGTACATATAATTTATTATGTACTTAGAATCAAGTTTCGCTCTGAAGTTCTATTTTAAAATAACTCCGTACTACTTCTAAGAATGGCTCATTGTTTTTAGTGCGCATTACAAAGACCAGTTTTCCCATGAATTAAGGTGGGAACTACTACGCAATCTTACTCTGAGTTTCTTGGGGTTTTGTAGATTTCTAACCTATTAATAGCGCCTAGCTGAAGCATTCTGCCACTTTCGACTAGTTTTCTTGTGTTGTTTTATTTATTTTATTGTCTATATCAAAATGTTTTAGATTGGTGTTTTGATGACAATTTATGGGGAAAATGATCTTTACGATCTAAATTACTTTACTGCATTATCTTATTACATCTTCGTGTGTATTTAATAATTGCGTCACTGAAATTATCTATTTATTGAACGACGAATCTATATCTACTAAAGTAAAATAATGTATTAAAAATTGTAATTAAAATATTGTAATATTAGAAATTAATGTTTATACAATTAAGAATGAATTTGGTAAATCGTTCATTATTATGAATTTGCAAAAGATGAAAATTCAATTTTCAAACTACAATAAAACTATAGCATCTAAAACCACTCTTCAAAACTGATAATTGATAACAAACTTATTTATCTATTAACCCGCTAACGCAGACTTTGTGAATATAATTAACGTGTACTTAGTTTGTCTACATAAACTTGTCCTGGACTCTGATCTTCATGGGGGTCTCTTTTAGTGTTTAATAGGTGATAACCTTAAGCGAACGTGCTTTCTTTGTGTTTAATTTTCTTGCCATTGTCGTTAATGGTTTTTATTTATTAACGAAAACTCCGTAGTTTTGTAGGTACGCCATTAACCACTTGTTGTTTCATGCTAATTTGTGGTTGAAGCTATAGAAAATGTAAATCGTGCTCCGGGGGATTTATGTCATGCATACAACAAGGGAAAATAACTTTTTCCCTTTTTTGTGTTTGATCTCATTGACTGTCATCCTGTGGGGGATGTTTCTTGCTCATTAGCATTTTTGGGCTCAAGTCATGTTTTGTGGGTTTTTTTTACGTGAAAAAATCCCCTTTTTAAATTTTTAATTATTTTCATTATTGGGCCCAAATTTATGGCGGCGCATTTCTTCATCTGCAGAACCGTTTCCTGCAAATGCTAGGGGAACCTAGGAATCGACAAACAAAGATTCACACTGGGTTCCACAAAATGAGTTTTTTCCTAAATGAAATCAGAACATCATCGATTGTAATTGCTTGTTTTATTTCTATTGTGTTTTTGGGGACAATTTTAGCCTTTGGCCTCAAGCATAAAACCCTACTATACTGTCTTTCTACTGAACAAATTTTTCTTCTTTAAATTATAGTAGTACTACTGTTTATACCCGACGCTGCACGGGTAGAGGTGGAAAAAAATTTTAACAGTCAATTTAACTATTTTTTTTCTTTCATTTTAGTTACATAAATATGAAGATTACCCAGTAATTTTCCATTTAATTACCCAACTTGGATATAGTAATGTTTAAATTTATTTCAAAATACCTTTTGATAAGAAGCGCAAATAAAGAATACATATTTAAGTAAAAATAATCAGTAGAATTAAAATGAAAAAGCTAAATCTTAAAAGGGTCTCAAACATTTATTTTAACGCAATTAAAGGGATTCTCCAATAAATTAAGAAAACTTTTTTTTGGACACTTTGTAGATATAAATAAAATATAAGCGTACAATGGCAGAAAAAATGCTTTAGGACAAAAATTGGTATAATCTGTTCTTCCAAAGTAGAAAAAATTTTTAAATCTCACTTTAAACGATCACTCTTGGTCTGCGTGCAAAAAAATAAAATATTTTTAAATGAAAGTGAATTACATGATCTAATTGTTTAGATTTATATAAAGCTACTCCAGCAACTGCAAACGATTTGCATTTTTTATATTATTTTGTTTTTTTAAACTGTGATAAGATGCAAAAAGCAAACGATTTTTTTTTTTTAATATTAAATATTTTTCTAACTGCTAAAAAGCTAGCAAACGATTTTTGTTTTAGATGTTTATTTCTAATTTTTTAGCTGTAATTAAACTAAATAACTTAAAATCGTTTTAACAAATGTTAAAATAAAACTAATAAACAATCCGTGAACACGTGCTGTTTAAGGAGCAAAAAACCCTCTAAGGTCTTCAATGCATTGAATGGGAAAAATAAAAACGTTCGAAAACGATAAAAGGAATGGTCTGATTCGAAAAATTCTTAGCCTAAGTTTGTTCCGGAGATGAGATGAATTTTTGTGCCAAATTTCGTGACGATCTGTTGCGTGGTTCTTTAGATCTCGTGTCTTAAACAACAAACAAACAAAACAAACAAAAAACAAAAGTTGCCTTTTATGTATATAGAAAAAACCTTTTAGCTCATTTGGCACGTTTTGGGGAAAAAATTGGCAAGAAAATAGATATAAGCACAAACACACCCATTATACAGCTCTAACACAATGACCTTCGAAAAACCCAACCAGCTTATAAATTATTTATTAAAAAAATGCCCTTTTCGGCGATTTTTATTTAAATTTAATTTTGGCGAGTTTGGCAACGTATTTGGAAAAATAGACAAAAAACCCTAATATGCAGCTCTAGTGCGACGGCCCTTTATTAACCATCAGAGTTCAGTAATAGCTTAACGATAAATTTATTGCTTAAATATGCATACATGCAGTCAACAGAAAAATCAATGAAAAAAATCATCAAAAAAACCCCAAAATAAAATCCGGGAATGGAGACTGCCGGAATTACTCACTTGAAACATGTCAATTTTTTTTCAAATAATGAATTTAGTTTCTGAATAATGGCAACAGAATAAAATAAAAAATTTTCAATTTTTAAATTTCTTTTGTTTTTAAAAATTTTATTTTTTTTTCAGCCGATGGCATCCCGGAAAGTAAAAAAATGATCGGGTTTGAGCCAAAGTGGTGTAGTTTTTTCAGAAAAACGTTCGAAACGATAGAAAAGGGGAAGGTCTGTTCGAAACATTCTTTGCCTATGTTTGTTCCGGAGATGAGATGAATTTTTGTGCCAAAAATTGTGACAATCTGTTTTTGTGGTCTTTAATTCGTGTCATCAAACAAACAAACAAGCAAAAAAACAAACGGGAAATTTCCTTTTTTGTATATAGATTTCCACTGGTTGAAAAAACGAAAAATTTAAAAAAAAAAAAGGGTTTTTTATTTAGGAAACATTAGAGGGGAAGCTCGGGAAAAAATTAAATTTTTGACTCAGTCCTTTTTCCTTTATAAGGTTTTAAAGATAATAACTGTTTGGCAACGAATTTATATTTTTTTAACAAAAAATTAAAAATTAAAAAATTGTTTTGGCTTCCACAAAAAAGGTAAATTTTTAACCCCTTTTTTAAATTTCAATTTAAGAAAATAAAATTTTTTGAAAAAAGCTTGCTTACTTGGAAAAAAAAATTCCCCAAAAGATTTTAACTTTGTAAAACCTTTTTTACAAATTTTTGTTCGATTCAGCCGATGTACTTTGGGCAATTTTTATTTAATTCATTTTTTTTAGTTTTTTGAGAAAGTAAATAAATAATAAAAAACCTCTTTCCTTCAAATAGAAAAATAAATTGTTTTAAAAAAACAAGTAGTGACCATTCGATCCCAATTGGCCCCTTTTGTTTGATTTCTTTAAATGCCTTGAAGAGATAATGCCTTTGTTTCTTTTCCCCGTGACATTGTTACGTAGCGCTTTTTTCTTTTGTTAAAAGGGGGAAATTTTTTAAAATTTATTGTTTTTGGACGATGGAATTTTTGATGCAATTCGTTTTTATTTTTACGATTGTTTTTTTTTTTTAATTGATAAGTCGCATTTTGCTTAAAAGTCAGTACAATATAATCACGGTTTGTTTTTAAAAAGGGTAAAAATCAAAAATCTTTGCAATAGTACTGTCTTTTAAAATAGTTCTGTAATATTTCTTCATAAAAAACAAATTTGCCAAAAACCCCACAGTTTTAAATTATATTCACGTGTAAATTGGGTTTACGTTTTTGAAAGTCTTTAGAAATTTTTTAAAAAAAAAAATGCGGTTTGGTTTTCATTTTTTTTTATAAATTATTATATAAAAATTTTATTCACAATTTTTTTTTTTTATGAAAATTTTCTTTTTTAAATCGAAATTTTTCTTTATAAAAGAAAAAAATTTCAAAACAAATTTTTTGGTAAGTAAATTTTTATTTTTTGGAAGGGGAAAACTAACCACTATTTATTTAAATTGTTTTTATAAAAAATTTTAATTTTAAATGATTTCAAGGTTTTTCCCTATAATTAATAAAAAAAAAATATCTAGGTGGCATTTAATTAGGATAAAAAAGATGATTTCCCTGTTAAAAAGGGGGGTTATTTTTTTAAGGCAAAAAAATTTTCAGTTTTTTTCAAATTTTTATCAATTCTTTTTTGAATTTCGACAAAAAATCTTTAATTTAAAGTACCCCGCAAATACCTAGCTTTTGTAGTAGGTCGCAAAATTTTGGGCACTACGAAAACAGATAAAAGACATTTACTTTTTACATACCCATCTCATACCCTTGTTGATCTTTTAAAAAAAGTAATGACTTTTCCTAAACTTTAAATTACCCAAATATTTTTTTTTTTTATGTGTAGAGTCCAAAAAACCACGAACAGGATTGTTGGAGAATGTACCCTGTGTGAAACTGGAATAAGCAAAGAAAAAAACCCTTGGGGGACTTTTTAAAGGAATTTCACTACTTCCTTCCTTTTTTTTATGTTTTGTATGCTGTTTAAAAAAGTGTTTTTTCAAAAATTCATTCAAAAAGTTCTGCATAATTTTAGTAACATTTATACAGGATTGATTTTTTAATTATCTAGCCTTTTTTTTTTAATTGATACACTTTAAACCCCATGAGGAGTTAATAAAAGACTTTTTGATTGTCATTCTTAAACTTTCGAACAGACACTTTAATAAATTTTTGGGGGGGGGCTATTTCATAAACGTTTTTTTAAATTGACGTGCAAAATCACCCTTTTCATTAAGAAAACAAAAAATAACTTTTTTGGGGAAATGAAGACCAAAAGTTATTAAAGCGAGTGCTTTTTCGATTTTTTAATGGAAATAATTTACCCTAAATGCGCGGGGCCCCCCGCTGTTCTTATTTAAAAAAAATTTTCCCCCATAGCTATATTGCCAAATTTTTCCCGGGGCAAGAACAAAAAAAACCCAACAACCCGCTAAGAAAAAAAGCAAAAAAACCCCTTAAAAAAAAATTGAAGGAAAACGGGAAAATGAGTTTTGGAACCAAAAACCTTCATCAAAAAAAACCCTTTTTTCCCTTTATTCGAAAACCTGCAGGATATGGGTTTTTGGTTCCCAAAACCCCCATTTTTCCCCTTTCCCCAAAAAAATTTTTTTTTCTTCATTAAAAACCTTTATAAAAAATGCAGGGGAAGGAAGTTTGGGGCCCAAATTTCCTTAAATTTTTCCCCTTATCAAAAAACCCCATTTT